>JADBJO010003713.1:56237-78737 GCA_016801955.1 Conus betulinus
TTGTTGTCCAGGGAGTAGTGCTATACCATGTGTTTTATGGTCTGCTGATGCTGTATTTTGTATTTGTGATTGATCATTGCTTATTCATTCCTGTCTTGTAAGCTACAGTTAGCTACAAGTTTGAGTGAGTATGGTCTACACAAGATACAAGTCTAAGAATTGTGTATATACATTATTGCTGTATCTTTTTGTTGGTAAAAATGTCTGTATTTCTCTCACTTGCGTTCATGGTGAAAATGATTTGGTGTAGTGTCATTGTAAATGACCATTGCAGATTGGCTGCTGTGCATGTTCATGGTCATGTAGATAATTTTGAACCATGACTGGTGATTTTAACGTGTGTCTCATGCTATTGATACACGATGGATTTCTTCAGGTTGTCTTTTGAAAGATCACTGCATATTTTGATATCTTTGTGTGGGTGCTACTGTTTCATCTATGCATATAGTGCAATTCTTAATGGTTTCATCTTGCATATTCTGTTGGGTTTGACAGGAAGTGTATGGATCATGCAAGTGTTGTGCTTAAGATGTGGATTATGTGTTTTTGGAGATATTGAGGTGATCCATGGATAAAAAAGTGTTGATTCCTTTGATGAATATACTTTGTGCATTTGATATGTATATATAGTACTTCTGGTTTTGGGGTTCCTCTGTGGGGTATCCTTTTGCAAGATTTCTCCGGTGGAAAAATCTTACCCCGGGAAGGGGGGTGTCATGTAATGCGGAGCGATATTACGTATGCTACGCGATTACATGAGACAGTACAGATTAAGAAAAAGATTATTGATTCGTGCGTTACACTATAGGTTAGTCGTGTGATACAAGGGAGAGTACTGACTGAGCGTGGCCCAGGGTTTGAGTGAAATTTTTAACACTGTTCACGCGATTTGAATATAAACAGGCGTTGGCCTGTATCGGTGCGCACTCTGAGAATGGAACAGATGATTTAGATGGAAGAAGAGCGGACTGTGCCCAATGATAAAGGCAGAGGCCTAACACATACAGAAGTATGTGAATTGTAGTTGAATGACCGGTACTCAAGCCCTGGGCCGACTCCCCGTGCGGTAGAGGAGACTGGAGATCGGGCACTAAGGTGGATGGCTGGGGGCTGCGCGCGTTCCCGGGCCAAGCTCCGATCCGCGGGGAAGATCCAGGTTGGGCAAGAGTTTGTTGCCGACCAGTAGTTTGTGATGTGTATGGGATCCCCGCACAGAGGAAGCCAGTTCCGGACACCACAGAGAGTGTGTGTGCGGACACTTGCAGTGAGTAAACCTGCAAAATCAGTATTGTGCGCAGAAGAAGCGTACTTGATTGGGTTGCACCAGCTGAAAGACAGATAATGTAAATATACAAGCTTTGATGGATGCCAGAGTAAAGGGAACCCCCATGGGATTTTTAAAAGATTAAGGAGGGGATGAACCAAAATTGACCTTTGTTTGCGCCTTATGTGTATGGAGTGGATGCAGTTGTGTGCGGAGGAAAGACGTCAGGTTCGTGTGTGTATGTGCGTGCATGCATGGATATCGTACGTCTGACATACATTTTGTTCTGGTGACAGTAAGTTTTTTGAAATATTCATACCATTTGTTTGGTGTAATCGTATTTGATCCTTTTGAATTGATGGCTGTAAGACTTTATCTTTTGTCAAAATGATTTAGAGTTTGGGTGTGCATGCTTTGTTTACTTCGTCTATGATACGTTCGTCTCTTTCATCTTTTTTTTTATATTTGCAAAGCAACTTGAATGCTTTTTTTGTGGTCAAGATAGCTTTCTAAGTCCTTCCTGTCATTACTTTGTCTGAATATACGTAGATACAGCTTGTTTAGCTTTGTCACGATCCTTGTCCCACCAAGGTGATTGATTGTACGAACATTGCTTTTTTTTGGTCTTGACTCTATTTGTTCAGCTGCCTTTTGTATTAGACTGGCAACAAATTCTGTGCCTTCACCAACATTTTGAGAGTTAATGCTTCAAAGAAGTTTGCTAGCTCATGGATTACATTGATTTGAAGAAAATCAGTAAAGGCTTCTAAACTTTGACTTCTTACTTTAAAATCTAACTTGTATTCCATAATAACACAATTCTCATCTCAGTTTCTTTGTAGATTTCACGCGTATTATCACTGAGAAGCAAAACAATGGGAAAATGGTCAGATTCAGATCTGTCTGCTACAAGCATGTCAGAAATAAAGTCATACATTGCTTAGAAACAAATGAAATAATCAACGACACTGATCCCTCTGTTAGCTGTACAAGTAAATCTCGCCCTGTTTGTCTTGCTCTGTTCTCCCATTTACAATAAACATGTTGTTTTCTGTTAAAGGTCAATGAGCTTTAGGCCAAAGTTATTTACAGCATAGTCTTTTGATTTGCGTTCAATTTGTGGCATATTATTCATAAATTCATCAGTGTTATTTAAAGGGTGTGCGTGTCTATTTTCATGGACAAAATCAATGTCTTGTAACTCACTAGCACGGGCGTTGAAATCTCCACATAGTACAAAGGGCAAGTCAGTGTATTCACGCATGACATCGGTTTATTTGTTAGCTAGCATATCGATACACTGGGGTTGTCTTCACCGTAAATGACTGAATTCTCAGTGGCTACATACACAAAGCCAAGTCACGTCAAAAAAATAATTCAGAGCTGATTTACACAATCTTAGAAAAATCCAGTCTTCAGCTAATGTCATTTACTGTTCAACATATCCAGAAATTGTCTTTCTCACACAGACAGCTACACCTCCGTTTATGCGCTGAGAGCGGGGTGAGAACAAAACTGTGAAGTTGGGGAAAGCTTTTACAATGTCCTCTTGTTTACAAGACCAGCATTCGGAAAAGGCAAAAATTTGAAAAACTGTTCACATCTTTTAAAGGAAAAGTTCGAAAGCTTGTTCTTTAACCCTTGAATATTCCATACTGTCACATTGAACAAACAGTTATTTTCACTCATACAATGGCATAATCGGGGCATAGAATCAAAATCATTATATTCATTCTTTTCATTCTGAGAAATGTTTCCATTACATGCATCATCATACCGTTTATTTCTTGTGTTATTCTCTGATCCTTGCTAGGGGTTGTCTGGGGGGAGGTACGGAAATCATAGGTCTAAAGTCCTATTGTGCTACGAAGTTTGTCGTAGCTTGATGATAGGCAGGGTAGTGGGGGGGGGGGGGGGGGGGGGGGTGGGGGGGGGGGGGGGGGGGGGGGGTACGGAAATCGTCCTTGTTGCTCCATGGTCGTGATGCCGGCCTGCCTCTCATCTTGCACTGCGGCGCTCCTCAAAGTGATTGGTGGCTTCACTAAAACAGTAGTAGCTCTTACTATCAATGACAAGCAAGTCAGATCGACGAAGGCCTTTTTGTTTGCGGTTTTTTTTTTTGCGTCCTTCAGAAAGAAGAGCAGTTGGCAGCGTTTCTCACGAACACGGGGAGTGAAGTCTTCATATACAAGCACATCAGTACCTTTCAGTTTACGGCGTTCTGACAGAACCTTGTCCTTATGCTTAAAGCGACTGAAGGAGGCAATGATGGTTTGTGGAGACGGTGTGCACGTTCGATTTAGACATCTTCGATCCCGATCTTGTCTTTGATGAATTTCTTCACTGCTTCCTCACAGTCAGCCCAAGTTTCAGTGTGATCTTTTGGAGAGGGAATTCCATGGAAAAGCAGGTTGCTACGCCTGTTCCTGCCCTCAAAGTCATCCAGTTTATCTTCCAGCCGTTGAACTTTTGTCTTTAAGTTGTTTGTTTTCTTCCATCACGGAGTCCAGCTGTGTTTGCATTTTGTCATTCAGTGAGTCAATTTTGCTGTCCAATTTGTTCATTTGGGATGACGTGTCTTTTTTAGCACGTTCATAACATCATCAATGAACTCTTGTATGCTGCTTGTGGGTTCTTCATTGATATCGAGGTTGCTGCTGTTCAGTCTGGCCTATTTTGTTTTGTCTTGTGTGGAGGGCCCAGGGTTCGATTCGAAGCCTGAACGAAGAAGCAGAGAGCCGTGATAATACACAGCAAGGTGAACTTCGTGGCTGCTGTTGTGCTGCGAAGTTTTCTGGGCCCTTCTCTTGCTTTCTCTGCTTTCAGATACAGTATCGTTGTCAACACAAAAGCAAACGATCCCACTGATGCTCGGTAGTACTCCACTCAACAAGACATTTGTTAAATCAGTTCAGCTTGAAAAAAAAAAGTCTAAGTTCTTTTTAAAATACATGTGTGTGTGCGTGTGTGTGCGTATGTGCGTGCACGCGCTCGCGCATTTTCAGTCTAGCAGTGTCCGACACAGGATTCCTGCTGTTCCTAATGTGTGGCAAGTCTTACGCTGTCATCAGTCTGGTGGACCGGGAGGCGGGAAATTATTGGGAAAAACGATACGCCGGTACTGTATTGGGCAGTCGTCTGGGTTTCCTGGTCCTGTCCAACGTGACCACGGCTGTCATAGCTGTGGATCGGTGTATCTGTGTTCTGAGTCCCCTCAAAGCTTCCAGGATCTTCAGAACAAAGTCAGCATGTGTTGTGTTATGTTGTGTTGTGTTGTAGTGTGATGTGGTGGTGTGTGTGTGTGTGTGTGTGTGTGTGTGTGTGTGTGTGTGTGCGTGCGTGCATGCATGCGTGTGTGCGTGTGTGTGTGTGTGTGTGTGTGTGTGTGTGCACGTATGTTTTTGTGTGTTTATGTGCGTGCCTGCGTGCGTGGGCGCGTGCGCGCACGTGTGTGTGTGTGTGTGTGTGTGTGTGTGTGTGTGTGTGTGTGTGTGTGTGTGCGTGTGTAAAGAAGATAAGATGAAGGAAATTTATCATCAGATAGATGTCTACATTGTTAGTCTTCGACAGTAGATGAATGATTAAATGTCATCTTAGTATAATTGGTTTTACAATACTCAATGTTATTTCCGTTTTAAATCATCTTGAAGTCAGTGCCAATGAAACAATACTAACACTTTTACTGAATTGTGTAAGTGGAGCAAAATAGTATGATTTCAAGGTGAACGGAAACTGCAACACTATTTTTAATTCGATGGACTTAACTTGATTTTTATTTCAAGGTCATTACTAATGAGAAGAATAAAACGATGCGATTACAGTTTCTAGAATTCAATGCAGTATAAGCACCCATTTTTTAAGTCTGTGAATACCACCACTCCTAGTTGGTTTTGTGTTTGTTGTTGTTGTTGTTTTTTGTTTGTTTTTGTTTTTCTTGTTTAAAACAACTTAGTTACCTATTCAATTCGAGGACCTTTTTTCACATTCATATATGGTTTTGCAGGTATATGGCAATACTGATCGTCGTACTAGGTGTGTACATTCAAACAGTGCTCAGTGCTGCCTTCAGCCTGCGATATCAGACCGTCGAAGTCACCGACCCCTTCACCAACACCTCCATTTACATCTTTCGCATGTCCCCTTTCTACCTCCGTCACCGAACCATCATCGACATCATCTACAGCTACCTGATCCTCGCCAGTATTCCTTTCTTCTCCCTCGTCGTTGTGATCGTCTGCACCACCATCATCATCGTCTTTCGCCTCAAAGTCACCGCCACCTGGCGTCAAAAAGCAGTGTCCAATATGACGTCAGTGGCGAAACAGGAAGTGAAGGTGACGCGGATGCTGGTGACGGTGTGTGTGGTGTACGTCACGTGCACAACCCCAGCTGTGATCAAGCAGATTGCGATGTTCAGTCGTGTGCCGGGGTTTATGCTCTCAGATTATCTGTGCAATTTGTTCAAAGTGTACGCGCTCTGAGTCATCTGTTTGAGGTGGTGAATGCTTCCAGCAATTTTCTCATCTACATCCGACAGAGTTCCCGCTATCAGTCCACTCTCTGGCGGCTGTGTCCCTCCTGGTTGTCCAGTCGATGCAGAAAACTTGGGAGGTGGAAGCAACTAGTGTATTGACTTTTCTGTCACCATGGTCAGCATTCCAGACATAGTGTGATCGTAGGTGTGCACAGCAACACGTGTGCGGTGTTCGTTTTTTTTCGTCTCTGCAAGAAATGTTTCTTTCCCTTTCTGCAAGAAACTTAGAAAACTAAGAGATGGACAAATTCTGACTGCGGTTTTCTTTTTTTTACCTCTGCACAATAAACTGTGTTTGTAAGATGGCTTTTACCTCTCCACAATGAACTGTGTTTGTAAAATGATGTTTTTTGTACCTCTCTACAATAAACTGTGTTTGTAAAATGTTTTTTACCTCTCCACAATAAATTGTGTTTGTAAATTTTTGTTACCTCTTCACATTCAATTGTAAAATATTTTCTCCTCTCCACATAGACTGTGTTTGTAAAATGGTTTTACCTCTCCACAATAAACTGTGTTTGTAAAATGATTTTTTTTTTACCTCTCCACAACAAACTTTTTTTTTTTACCTCTCCACAATAAATCTCTTGAATAAATGTTAGCAAACTGCCAAGAACAACGTGGACAAACGAATCACAAGACAGAATACGACGCGTTTTGACCTCTTAGGTCTTCTTCAGGCAAGATACAAAACAATTATTGCAACAAAAATGAACGAGCAATCGCTTATCTTCAATCACTTCAGCGCAAGATAGGCGTTGAATGAAAAAGAGGCTGTCAGAAGGGAGACAATGTGTGAGTCAAGGCAGTAATGATAATAATTATATTACTTATAGGAATACTAGTAATGGTAATTATGATGATAAAAATACTGGGGAAAAAATAAATAGACAGGATTACTACCACTTTTGGTGATAATGTGGCAATAGCAGTTGTAGTATGGGGAGAAAGAAGAGTGGGGTAGAGGATTCTTAGACAGCATGGTTGCCGTGGCAACAGTCTTAGCGGCGATGGCGATAGTAGAGGGGACATCCGGAGTCATGAACGGGTGTGGCCCAACCCCCCTAGAGTGTCAGGAGATAAGGGCCGAAACACTTGCTTGAAGGGGGCTTCTCTTCTGAGCACTCTCTGCTGCCACACTCTCCACGAGTTTCTTTCTACTCCTACTCATTAATCACTCTCATTACCAGCCACCACCACCCCCACCAACACTACTAAACCTTTCATTACTGGGGAAGGTGGGGAGGGGAGTGGGAGTGAGTAGATAGATGTAGCAAGTGAGAGACTTAGAGAGTGTAGGGAAAGGGAAATGAAAGGTAGCTGTAATTTATGTCTGAGGTAAACAGTGGAAGGCATTTTAGTATGCGTGTGTGTAGGTGGAGGATATTGCAGGTTGGTGCTGCAGAGGTGGAATGGTACTTACTACTTTTGAGTGTTGATGCCATGAGGATGGAGTGTGCCGAGTTTGGAAATACGATGAGATTCATGCAAAAGCCACTCGAAGTTGTCACTCTGTGATTGCCAAAGTGCCAGGACTTTGGCATGGTTAATGTTGTGTTGGGGCGTGTTTGAAGTGTAGAGCAACTGGTTTGGGCCGCTGGTGGCGGATGTCAGCCAGGTGTTCAGAGATGTAGGTCAAGTGTGCGAGATGTCTCACCTACATAGATCTTACCACAGCTGGGGTGGATGACGTACACAATGTTGTGGCTCTGACAGGAGAGAAAATGAATGAAACAGTACTAACATATTTTACAGAATTGTATAAGTGAAACAAAATAGTATGGTTTCACAGTGAATGGAAACTGCAACACTATTTCATTTCAATGGATTCCACGTGATCTTAATTTCAAGCACTTTACCATTGGAAGAATAAAACGATGCAGTTGCAGTTTCTAGAATTTAATGCAGTATTAGCACCATTTTTTTTATATGGAAGTACTGATCGTACATTCAAAGAGTGCTTAATGTTGCCTTCAGCCTATGAAATCAGACCGTTGAAATTACTGACCCCTTCACCAACACCTCCACTAACATCTTTCGCTGTCTCCTTTCTACCTCTGTCACCGAACCATCATCGACGTCATCTACAGCTACCTGCTCTTCGTCACTCTTCCTTTCTTCTCCCTCGTCGTTGTGATCATCTGCACCACCATCATCGTCTTTCGCCTCAGAGTCACCGCCACCTGGCGTCAAAAAGCAGTGTCCAATATGACGTCAGTGGCGAAACAGGAAGTGAAGGTGACGCGGATGCTGGTGACTGTGTGTGTAGTATACGTCACGTGCACAACCCCAGCTGTGATCAAGCAGATGGCGATGTTCAGTCGTGTGCCGGGGTTTATGCTCTCAGATTATCTGTGCAATTTGTTCAAAGTGTACGCGGCTCTGTGTCATCTGCTTGAGGTGGTGAATGCTTCCAGCAATTTTCTCATCTACATCCGACAGAGTTCCCGCTATCAGTCCACTCTCTGGCGGCTGTGTCCCCCCTGGTTGTCCAGTCGATGCAGGAAACTTGGAGGTGGAAGCGACTACTAGTGTATTGACCTTTCTGTCACCATGGTCAGCATTCCAGACATAGTGTGATCGTAGGTGTGCACAGCAACATAATGTGGTGTTCGTTTTTTTGTTTTGTTTTGTTTTGTTTTTTTACCTCTCTGCGAGAAACTGTGTTTGTAAAACTAAGGGATGAAGAAATTCTGACTGTAGTGTTCTTTTTTTTTACTCTTCAAAATAAACCCTTTTTAAAATGTTAACCTCTCCACAATAAACTGCGTTTGTAAAATGTTTTTTTACCTGTCCACAATAAACTGTGTTTGTGAAATGTTTTACCTCTCCATATTAATCTGTGTTTGTAAAACTAAGAGATGAAGAAATTCTGACTGCATTTTTCTTTCTTTACCTCTCCAAAATAAACTTTGTAAAACTAACCAGCCGCCGTGGCGAAGTGGTTAGCGTTGCGGACTCCCGGCTGGGAGGTTGCGGGTTTGATTCACATCAGAGTCATGTGGGATTTTTCGCCCCGACCGGCTCCCACCCAGAGCTGAGTTTGCTACGGGCTCATTTGGGAAGACAGGGATCACAAAGTCGAGTTTCATCCACTTAATGGATGCGTTTCTGAGAGTGTTGCTCAAATTTCCTGACCAACACTGCAGGTGTCTGTATCTCTCGGGCCTGGTTGATGCCGGGATATATTATGAAAGGGAACATAGAGTACAGCCCTGTCATGTAATCTCAGACTGAAATGGAAATCTGTAGCATCATTTCTATCATCCTCTATCGCATCGATCAGCATTTAAAAAACTGTCTCAAATTCTGTGGCCCTTGATGCCCTGCTCTCTCATGGTGACCTAAGTTTCGATGTCCTGTCCATGTCTGTGGCCTTGGTTTGGTTCCGTCAGGGTCACCGGTATCGGCGAGTCTATGGGGGCTGTCGTTGGACGGACATGGTGGCACCCTCCGGAGGCAGTGTTCATTCACGCCAGCTCCGCAACTAAGCAATTATTGTCGTCAGTAGTAGGTGGTGTCCTGCGTATGTTGGGTCAGAACAGGCGCCACTGAGCACCACCGAAGTGACTCGGCAGCAGTGCAATGTCTCCTCCGGTGGGTTGCCTCTTGACGACTTGACATTGACTGCTCCCTGTGGATTGCCGGTGCCGAGGCTGCGGCGGGACCGACCGGGCTGTGGCTGTGGACAGGGTGTTGGAATGAGCGGCATTCATTAAACGTACACAGGCAACAAAAAAAAAAAGCGAAAAAGAATACATCGGTTTCAAAATCGTGCTTAAATGATTACGTAAATGAAAACATGTCCGAAATTCGAATAAAAAAATATGTTTGATAACAACAAAACCGCAAGATACAATAAAAAGAAACTGCCTACTAGGTAAATGTGTACTATAGGCGTGGCGCCTAATGAAAATAATTGAAAATACAGCATAAAGGTTCACAGAGTAACTTGAACTCCAGTGATATCTACCCTGTATGTCTAGGGTTTTTTTTTCTTTATGTAGCATACATCTGCCCTGTCTTTGGACACCACGAAAATAAAGTTAACAACACAACCCTATTCATAACAACTCAGCACAACACAAAACGAATATACCACACACACGCACGCATGTACGCACGTACGCACGCATATAGCCGCGCGCATGTGCGCCCACACACACAACGACAACAACAACAACAACAAAATTGTGCCGTGTGTGGGACGCACACAACGAAGTGGTTCACCCGCCAATCTTTAGCTCCCTGCTCCCTGCCTGGAGTGGATGTCCACATGATGGCCATCTGAGACCACTGAAAAGAAGACGGCTCTGGGAAAGGAGTGATCCATCAGTGGGGTGCCTTCTGACTGTGATACCTCCTTGCTAAGGATAAACAGACATCAACTTGCAGCACAGTTGTCACTTAGAGCGTGCAAATGCCAGATTCCCGTGTAGGACCCTGGCGTTGCGCACAGCGCTACTTCTGCTTCAAGTATAGATCTGACAGTCTGGTCTGAAAGTTTCTGACCATGACAAGGCTCAGAGTACATGGCATAAACTTTTGGCAGATCTTCATCCCACCCAGACTCTCCTTTCAAACTTGTGTTGTCAAAATATTCAGCCATTCCTGCGGCTGTTTCTAAAAAAATGATACGTATTCGCATTTCATCGTGGCATTCTTGATTGCAGTAAACCATCACAGACGCACAACGGGTTAGGCAGTTGCCGTCACCATATATCTTCATGGGTGTGACGCGTGGTGTGTCAGTGGGCAGCCATTCTGCTGAATCTTCATCTTTAGTGAACTTTGAAGGGACGCAGCCTACCGTTACCGGGTGCTTTATCAGTGTTGTACCGTAACGATTCGCAACGGTCTTCAAAGTTTCTGCTATTGTTCAATTCAGCTCACATCATGCGGAAAGTTTCCTCCTTTGAAAGATCTTCATCCCCATTCCCCTCCCACCATCCCTTCATTGTTTCTCTCCTTTTCTACATCTTCTCTGACCACCATATCATTCTCTCTCTCCTCTTGGCCATCTCCCCTCATTCCTTCATCCTCTTTCTCCTCAACTCCTTTCTTGCCTTCATTCCTTCTCTTGTCTTTCCTTCTCCAGTCCTTCATTCTTCCTTTATCTCCTCTCACCCTCCACTCAGCCCCCTTTCCCTCTCTACCCCTCTCTCCTTCATCTATTCTCATCATTCTTTTATAAGCTCCTCCCACTTCTGCAACCTCTCCCCCCACAAAACCCAACTCTTGTTCCTCATTCTTAATGCCCTTCCAATCTTTCAACGCCTTCTCTCTCTCTCTCTCTCTCTCTCTCTCTCTCTCTCTCTTGCCACCTTTCCCCTGCAGAATAAAGCTGTTTCATTTAGATTGAAGATGTCAAGTAATCATAAAAAGGAGAGAGAGAGAGAGAGAGAGAGACAGACAGACAGACAGACAGACAGACAGACAGACAGAGAGAGCGAGAGAGAGAGCACCTTGCATTGATGAACCAGTCCAGGAGTTCTCTGTGGACTTTCAGCATGCTGTGGTTGACGTTGTCGCTGTGTCGATGGGTCTGCAGTGCTGCTCTGGAATTCAGCCCTGCACCTCTCTTTGTTCTTCAACACAGCAGTTACCGCGGATGGATGAACTTGAACCTCTACTGCTATGGTAGATTTTTTTCTTTGTTGGAAACTGTTCTACTTCGTCAATAAGTTGAATTTTTTCTTTTCAACGACAACGACTTTCTTGTCTTCCCTTTCTCCATCATCTTTGGTTAGCATCGAAAGGATACCGGTGACAACAGTTTCGCATGTGGCACAGCTCGTTTTGTGACTGTTGCTGGAGCTGGGTCGACGCTTCGCTCCTGTAGTGTAGTGGGCGGGCATCTGGGCTACGTCCGGTAAATGAGAGGGTAGGTTTCTGGCAGAGACAAAGGTCATGAAGAGGACATTTTTAAAAAGTTTATTTTAACCGTGGAGGTTGTCATGTGGGGAGCCAGAAATGCCTTTACTTAAGGAGTGTTTTCTTATAACCGAGTTGCTAATAACCGAGGAGTATTTAGTAATAGAAAAGAAGACCTCTGCCAGGGAACTAGTGTTTTCCTTTACTATAACTGAAATTGCTTTCAGCCGGGTTTAGTATAAGCGGGGCATGCTGTACAGCAAAATTGTCCAGTGCAAGTGTGGAAGAGAAATAACGATTAATCATTTACTCGTCCATTGCTCCAAAGTCAAAGAGCTAGTATCTCTAAGAGTGTGACGACTCATCCGAGTCTTCCATCTCTCCTGAAAACATTTTGAACAGTTATCCAATTCTTTGTATTATTTCCGGATGTTCTATCCATTGTCCAGTTGGTATTTTCCTGTGATTGGTTCAGTTTCCATCGTCCCAAACCCCATTTTTTTTGTGATAGAACTGTCGTTTTTAACACACACACACACACACACACACACACACACACACACACACACACACACACACACACTTCCACTCACGTACAGAAAACTGAGGTAAAGAATTGTTTGTGTCATTGTTCTTTCACTGTGCCATACCTGTTGTAGTATTATGTCCGAAACCAATGTTATGAATCTGTTATAATTGTGTGCGCAACTGCGGGTCATGAGATACCGAGTGCTTTGTGCCGTTCCCTTGGTTACTTATTAAACGGTTAACCTTGCCTGAAACCCAGTCTGGACTTCTCCATCTGAATGCCACTGTATGAATGGTAGAATGCTTCATGGTGACAGCCACGGGATCCTGAGGTGATCGAGCACCGATCTGCCTGCACGGAACGACCCCGAGCCTGCTTCCACGTACGATGACTGTTGAGCGAAGGCTAACTGGGAACCGGGCCTTGCCGAAGACCGCCATGATGACTGCATGCAATGAGCCTTGCCAGCATGAAGGAAGAGACGTGAATTCTCCTGTCTAAAAAGACCAACGTGCTACAATATCAAAGACCATTCTACTGCTAGAATGTTGGATGAACTTTTAAATTTGTCGTGCCTTCGGTCTTGTAACTTGTAAAGTGTTAAAAGAAAAAGAAAAAAAAAAAAAAAAAAAAAAAAAAAAAGAAAAAAAAAAAAAAAAAAAAAAAAAAAAAAAAAAAAAAAAAAAAAAAAAAAAAAGAAAGAAAAAAAAAAAGAAGACGGTGTGATTGACGAACGTTGAAAGGGACATATCTCGCGTCAAGAAATATTGTTCTGATAGAGACGGGGTTGTTTCCTGCTTACATAAAAACAGATAGTGATCAACATCTTGCACATCACCACAGGCACACCATCATATAAAACTTTAAAGCACACACACACACACACACACACACACACACACACACACACACACACACACACGTGTTAATGATGCTTGCTGGCATTGTGTGCATGTAATATTTTGTATGTGATCATTTGAATATATATAATCAAGATGATTGTCAAGCACCAAGATTAACTTTTATATATATATATTTTTAATTACCAAATTTTGCACACATATATCAGACAGTACTTTAAATATAAGCTAAGTTATTGATATACTGCAATTGTTCGGCATTATTTGATTTATTTGTGCCATTGTTGTTGAACCCCAAACCATTCCCATCATATATTATGGTTTTCAGCATCATGGCAGCCCGTATACCACAAATCAACTGGTCCACAGACAATCATGCAGAAGCACTTCAACTGTTCAGAGAAAATATTAAGGTATATTGTGAAGATGAAAAGATTACGTAAGACAACAAAGTAGCACTAAAATATACTCCGTGGCACTGGAGATGAATGAGAAGGATACATGCATCTGGGCTCTCTAAGGAAGACAAACGCAAGCCAGCAAAATTATGGGACTTTTTCAATGGTCAACTGAAAACATGCACTAAATTTTCGAGTTCATCGTCTTCATCTCATGGACTGCCGACAGCGCAGTCATGAGTCTATCGATGACTTCATACTCCGTGCACGTACTATTGCACAAAAATGTGAATTTGATGAGAAAGAAATGGAAGAGCGACTTTCGGAAATATTGGTCGCATCTCTCCTACCGAACATCTCCAGCGAGATTTACTGGGTAAACCAAAAGAGTACAAGCTGTCTGAAGCTCTTGCTGAAGGAAGACGTTATGAGGCAATCATTGCTGGACGTCATCAGATTCAGCAAAGACATTGCTGTCTACCCACATGTGAGGAATTGAAACTGATCACAATCTACTGCAATGTGATCACATCAGAAGACATCAGCACTATTCAGGATCTCAAAAAGGCATACCCTGCACAATTTCACACTGTCGGTCGTTTAAAAAAAAAAAAGCACAATTACGGACCAAACCAGATGCAGAACCTTTTGTAGATCCACCACGCAAATGTTCAGTTCACCTCAAAGAATAGGTGAAAACTGAACTTGAGACAATGGAGAAACAAGGAGTTATCAGCAAAGTGACTGAACATACCGATTGGTGTTCGAGTCTGGCATATTCCATTAAAAAAATGGATCCTTGCGGATATGCATAGACCCTCAAAAGTTCAACAATGCCTTGAAGCGATGTCCACACAAAGTACCTACCCTTGAAGGGATCAATCCACCATTTGCAGGCTCCACTGTCTTCAGTAAATTGGACGCTAAAGCAGGACATTGGTCTGTTCCCTTAGAGCCTGACAGTCAACTCCTGACAACATTCAGGACTCCCTTTGGCCGCTATATTGGCAACGACTTCCTTTTGGACTACGAATCTCACAAGACATTTTTCAAGCCAGATGGACGAGATATTGGAAGATTTGCCAGGAGTAGTGGGTATGACAGATGATGTCTGTGCACATGGAAAAGATAAAGATGAGCACGACAGAAATCTTAGAAGACTGATGGAAAAGGCAAAAGAGTGTAGACTGGTCTTTTATTCTGATAAATGCCAAACGCATCAATCAAAGTTCTCTCCTTCTTTGGCAACATAGACTCAAAAGATGGCATCCGCCCTGATCCCAAAAAATTCAAGGCATAAAGAACATGCCTGTTCCAGAGAATAAAGGAGATCTTCAGAATTTCCTTGGCATGATGACGTCTCTCTCAGCATTCATTCCAAACTTCAGCAAAGAGTCTCAACCACTGAGAAAGCTGTGAAAAGAGATGTACCTTTTTTGAATGTCAGAAGACCACATCCCACTGTTTTGAGGCATAGAAGTTCACTGTTTCCGTATCAACATGCCTCAAATTCTTTGATCCCAAAAACCCACTGTTCTTGAAGTGGACAGCTCCATCAAAGGACTTGGTGCAGTTATTCTTCAGGATGCAGTGTCCATAGCCTTTACATCCAAATCTCTTGACACAGCCCAGAGTAATTATCCAAACATATACAGAGAGATGCTGGCCGTGGTATTTGGCATCACCAGATTCCACACTTACCTCTACGGACAACACTTCAAAGTGATAACAGATCACAAGCCACTCGAAATGATTGTCCAGAAACCACTCCTGAAAGCTCCACCTCGTTTTCAACGCATGCAGCAACAAATTCAAGGATATGACTTTGACCTGGAATACCGTCATGAAAAAAAACGATGACTGCGGCTGATACACTGTCACGTTTACCGAACACATCAGACACTGCAGCCATTGATGTTGATTTGCGAGTTGATGGAATGTACTTGTCCATGGATTAATATGAATTTCTGTGAGTTTGACTTCATCAGCTTCACACCAAAGAAACAATTTCAGCTACATGAATTGACCAAATCAGATCCTATTTTGAACAGTGTCATGGAAACATTCATCAATGGATGGCCTGACAACATCAAAAGCTTCCCAAAGATGTCAAACCATACTAGTCGTTCAGAGATGAGTTGGCCATAGAAGATGGCATCATATTCAAGGGACAGCAAGTCATCATTTCAGAATGCATGAGAACCGACGTTCTCAGTCAACTACATCAGTCTCATCAAGCGATTGAAAAAGCACAACTGTTGGCAAGAGAATGTGCATATTGGCCAAACATTAACAATGACACTGAGCAGTTGATCAGAACCCGTGATATATGCCAAGAAATGGCAAATGCTTACCTCAAAGAACCTCTCCTACCACATGACACTCCAAAAAGTCCCTGGAAAAGGATTGCCACAGATCTTTTTGAGATAAATGGACATCAATTTCTGTTGATATGTGACTACTTCTCCAAGTATCTGTTGTCAATAAAATGACAAAGACGACAAGTGAAGCAGTAGCAGATGAAATGGAGAAAACGGTGGCTACGTTTGGCAGACCTGATGTCATTGTCAGTGACAATGGCCCACAATACCAAGGCAGACCTTTCCAGGACTTTGTGCAAAGGTGGGGAATACAGCATGTGACTTCATCACCACGGTACCCTCAGTCAAATGGGTTTATTGAAAGACAAGTCCAGACTGTGAAGAAAACCATTAAAAAAATGTGAAAGAGAAGAAAGAGACTTTCGAACTGCAATGAAGAACCTGCGAGCAACACCAATAGGTAGCAATCTTCCATCGCCAGGCGACATGCTGATGGGAAGACGTCTTGCTACACTGCTACCATCACGTGTACAACCTCCTCTGGAGTACTGTCAGTACAAACAACAGATGGACCAAAGACAAGAAGAAATGAAGAATAATGTTTGATAAAACGGCTTGCAGCCCCCCCCCCCCCCCTTCCCACACACACACACCACCACCACCAACCCCCCCCCCCCCCCACCCATACCCCCCCCCCCCCCCCCCCCCCCCCTTCCCCCCCCCTCCCCCTTGCTCCCTTGTATCAAGGACAGGCTGTCAGAGTCTTTGACAAACAGAGCAGAACATGGTCACCAGCACAAGTTATAGAAGCATCAAATGAACCCAGATCATACAACATCAGGACAAACCAAGGAATGTTCTCGGGAGAAACCGTGTAGTTCTACGAGAGAAGTATGAAGGAGAAAATCAACAGACACATGGCCCTGACCCCGTAGATGTAGCAGAGACAACTAGAATGAGAGCAGAAATGACCCAGATCATGTGGCAACTTCAGACACAAACATTGTGACTTCTGAGAATGACCCCAGAAAGACAGTGACATCCACAGAAGAATCCTTCATCACCAGATTTGGAAGAACTGTGACAAAACCAGCAAGATACAGAGACATTGACTAGAGTTTAAGTCATTCATCTCGTAACCATAATAGCAGCTGTGAACATCACATCACAAACACATTATGTTGCAAGATCCAGAGTTCAACTATTTATCAATTTGTGTATTTGTTCACACTTTCTTTATCATTATAAATTCATGATTGCTTAGTTTGTTGTTTATTCAATGACCATTAAATTCAACTTGACATCCATATTGATATAGGTAATAATTACAATAAATAAAAAAGAACATCATTTCGACAATAAGAAAACATTAATGTTGAAAGCAGTGAAATGACCATTTTACAAGTGAACTATGGGAAGGGGGATGTTGTAGTATTATGTCCGAAACCAATGTTATGAATCTGTTATTATTGTATGCGCCATTGCGGGTCATGAGATACCGAGTGCTTTGTGCCGTTCCCTTGGTTACTTATCAAACCGTTAACCTTGCCTGAAACCCAGTCTGGACTTCACTATCTGAATGCCACTGTATGAATGGTAGAATGCTTCAGTACCTGCATGCTTTGTCAGACTTTCCTCCCTACTTTCAACTTCAGCCAGTGTGTTTGTTTGGCATACAAGTTCTGTCTGCTCAACAGATCCACTGTGTCTTATGTCAAAAACAGTGTGAAACAAACCACGGGTCTAGAACGCTCCCCCGTCGGCACTTTTTATTCCAGCATTGCCAGAAAACAGCAGTGTGGCTGGTCGATAATAATTTGGGTTGTGAAAAGTTTGCAGGAAAACGAGTGGTTTTCCATCTCTCAAATGGCTTGAGAGACTGATTTTCGGTCGAAAGCACTCAAGGGATAATAGTGTTCAGGAAGGGTGGTGGGTTTCTAGGACCACGAAAAAAAAAATGTTTTTTAGACGTACACAAGCTGAAGTTGTTGATTCATACAAATACTTAGGGTTGACCTTTTCCACCCGTCACAGCTTCACAGCAGTAATGGAAATATATACTACAAGTAAGCTTGCAGCTACACGACGTGCAATAGAAATCCTGAAAACTTTAAACAGAATAGATTGTGACTCAGCTGAAATATTTTTCAAACTTTTTGACACGCAGTTTGTTCCAGGTTTGTGGTGGAGCAGAGGATATGGCTTTGAAGGGTTTTTCGAGTGTCTGAATTAAAACACCTACTCTCACGGTCTACGGTGAAACGGTTCATCACCTATGATAAATCAATATGTATGTAAAGTGTGTCAAAATCTGGTGATTACAATGTCTCCCCCACCGTTTGCCGTTTAAAACATAAATACTTTTACATCTGCATGATCCAACTCGAAAAGAAGAAAAAAAAAAAACGGGCGTTATCGATTTGTTACACACTAAATTAGTATGTCTCAGAGGAAGTTTGGATTAAAAAAAAATTCAAAAGGGTGGGCAATGAAAATGTCTTTTGAGCTGATTTTAAGGAAAGGCCTATAGATAGTAAATAAAGAAACACTAATTTAGCTTAACTATGCTCTTTCTACAGCACATTTAAATCTTCCAGATCTTTAGTGTCATTCCTAACCAGCTGAATTACCTTGTGATGAGAAATTTTCTGACTCGTTACAGATTAGGAGTTTCAACTTTAATGATTCACGGATGACGTTTCAGTGAAAGCCTGTGAAAGTAGAGTTCATTGTCCATTCTGTAAATTCTACATGGAAAACATAGTACGCTTTACCCTTTCTTGTCCAAGAGATCTGAAAATTAGAGAACTGTACATTGACGAAAAAAATTGTGACTGTTCATCAAGTTTCACACTTTAATTCCTCCCTGCAATCAATAATAAAACGTGTACACATGAAAGGTGGTACTTTTATTCATTAAGAAAAATTACAGTTGGAAAAGGATGAGTCAAGAGACATGATGCCAATATGTTTCGTTTTGATTGTGTCTCTGACTGGTGTCATCTTCTGTAAATCAGTTCTATGGCTTAATCAAAAAAAAAAAAAAATGTCCTGTCAGTCAGTATCAATGTCTCAAGCCGACGTGCTATTTCTTCACTTCCAATAAAGAAAACTATCACTTCAGTGTGGGGGGGGGGGGGGGGGGGGGGGGGCAGTTGTTTCTGTTTCTGTGGCTGCTTCTGTCAAAATCTCTACATCTCTTGATTTTGCACACAAAATTGACAGTGACAGACAAACTGCCCTAGTATCATTGCGCAAACCTCTGATCATATTTCCGGCATGCTGACGATCCTGATACACCGTTCAACACGCTACTTGCTGTCTTCTCTTTTCTTCCGATTGGATGAACTAGAACACAGCTGCCGAAGAGTGGATCGATAGCGTGAGCTTTGTCGGATGTAGATGAGAAAATTGCTGGAAGCATTCGCACACCTCAAGCAGATGACTTGCAGCTGTGGACAATCTAAATACATTGCACAAAAAGCCGGTGATCGTGAAACCAGGTACACGACTGAATAATACCTGTTGTCGAATCACCGCCGGTATTGTGCACGTGACGTACACAATGCATACGGTCACCAACATCCGCGTCACCTTCACCTCCTGTCTCTCCACTGACGTCATATTGGGCACTGTTTTTTCGACGCCAGGCGGCGGCGACTTTGAGGCGAAAGATGATGACAGTGGTGCAGATGATGACGACGATGAGGGAGAGGAAAGGGGGCGCAACAAGGGTCATGTAATTGCTGATGACGTCAATAACAGTTTGGTGACGGAGGGACAAAGAAGACCGGCGGGATATGTAGGTGGAGGTGTTGGTGAGGGGGTCTGTGACTTTAACAGTCTGGAATCTCAGAATGAAGGCAGTATTGAGTACTATCAGAATGTACACAGCTGCTGCGACAATCAGAATCCCCATATACCTGCAAAAGCACATAAAGACACAGACATAAACTAGGTGTTGTTCTCAGTGGAAAACTAGTTTGTATTTAAAAAAACCAAAGTATGTCAATTATCCTACGAGCTGCAGTCTTCCTCAGACTGAAACACTTGGTTTTATTAATACATATCAAATACTAAATAATTAAGATTTAAATCATATCGTTTTATACATACAATTTGCTAAACCCTTGAAGCTAAGATAACGATGTGGATTCTTTTATATGATTTTTTTTGTTTTTTTTTTTTTTTTTTTTTTTTTTGCTGTCCAACCTCTGCGCCACCTCAGAGGCAGTGCACCCACGCCACTCATTCCGACCCCGTCCACAGCCACAGCCCGGTCGGCCCCGCCGCAGCCCCGGCATCGGCAATTCACAGGGAGCAGTCAATGTCGAGTCGTCAAGAAGCAACCACCGGAGGAGACAGTGCATTGCTGCCGAGTCACTTCAGTGGTGTTCATTGGCGCCTGTTCTGATCTAACATACGCAGGACACCACCTACTAAGCTCCCTACTGACGACAATAATTGCTTAGTCGCGGAGCCGGCGCGAGTGAGCTCTCCCTCCGGAGGGCGCCACCACGTCCCGTCCAACGACAGCCTCCATGGACTCGCCGATACTGGTGACCCCAACGGAACCAAACCAAGGCCACAGACGTGGAGAGGACATCGAAATTGAGGTCACCATGAGAGCAGGGCATGAAGGCCACAGAATTTGAGACTTTTTTTTTATGCTGATCGATGAGAATGAGGATGATTAAGATGATGCTACGGATTTCCATTTCGGTCTGAGACTACATGACAGGGCTGTACTCTACGCTTCCTTTCATAATATATCCCGGCGTCAACCAGGCCTGAGAGATACAAGCACCTGCAGTGCTGGTCAGGAAATTTGAGCAACACTCTCAGAAACGCATCCATTAAGTGGATGAAACTCGACTGTGTGGTCCCAGTCTTCCCAACTGAGCCCGCAGCAAACTCAACTCTGGGTAGGAGCCGGTCGGGGCAGAAAAACCCACATGACTTCTGATGGGATTCGAACCCACGACCTCCCAGCTGGGAGTCTGCGACGCTAACCACTTCGCCACGGCGGCTGGTTTATATGAAGTTTTTATGTTTTTTCCTTCTGATTATACTTTAATCATACTGTTTTATTCCAAATATAAAACTCTGTGGTGACACTGACCAACACAGACAACTACATAAAGCAGGAAACAATTTGACGTTTGTATACTACACAATTCAAAACGGAAAAATGAATTTCAACAAGTATGTCTACTACAGACTGTCAGGTTCAGTAAGGTGAGACCACAGAGTCAGGAGTCTGGTCGCATACTCACCACTCGGCACAAGAGTCAAGAGTACAAGACATAAACAACACTTTATTCTCACATGCACACATACACATACACATACACATTACTTTTGGGACTCGAGGCTTATCACAGAAGAGGCAGAACAGACAGAATGTACGGAGAAAAGAGGGGTAGAGAAGAGGAAAGCACCCTTATGGAGAACTAACTATCCTACTCGGTAAAGAAAAAAAAAAAAACTGGTAATAAACATAGAGTACCTTCAGGGATACCCGCTAAGTCGAAAATGCCTGACCCACATTACTAAGAGGGGTACAGAAGAGGAAAGCACCCTTATGGAGAACTAACTATCCCACTGGGCAAAAAAAAAAAACTGGTAATGAACATAGAGTGCCTCAGGGATACCCACTAAGTCGAAAATGCCTAGCCCACACTATGACTACCCCCCCCCCCCCACCCCCCACCCCCCCCCCCCACCCCCAAAAAAAAAAAAAAAAAAAAAAGAAATAAAGTTAGAAACACGTCTAACACACAAACAGAGCCTATTTCCTAATATAAACAGCTATTCTTTCAACAACAAAAAAAGACACAAAACAACAACAAAGACAGCTTGTTGCCCGCTGACAGCGTAGGACTAAACGGGGCGGACCACCCCCACTACACCGCCTCACAACACAGTCACACTGTACCCAGTGTGCACTTAATTTTAACAGATGTCCGCACAGGTATGAGTCTTTTGTTGTACTGAAGAGACACCTCTGGGTTCGATGTTCCGTGGACCGGTTGACTGCTTCCTTTGCGCGCGTGTAGCGAAGTTTCGGCTGTCCCCCGTGATGGGGGGGGGGGGGGGGGGGGATGGGGGGCGCCTCTGCTGATCGGGAAGGCAAACTGAAGACCCTATAGTGACAATAACAACACCAACCCTGCACCGGGGATCAATAGTGTGTTCCCACTTGTCTGTTCATAGTCAGTGGGAGTCATGGCGAGGCACAATAGTGGGGGTGGTGGGAGGGGCAGTCGCTGTGAGTGGGAGTGGAGTGTGTGGGGAAAATCGTAAGTTCCACATCATATCTATTTTAGCTCTGTAAATGTCCCACAGTCATTTCAGTTCGTATAGCAGTCCCTTAATAATCATCACATATTCTGTTTAACCCAAGTAAATTCACTGGGTCAAAAAAAAGAAAATAAATCTTACTATAACGCCTTGTATTCCTGACACTCCAAGACAAATAAAGCACGATATAACATATGAACGAGTACAACAAATACAAGACAAGACAAAACGAAACAAGACGAGACCGGGCGAGGAGCGAGCGCAATCAACGGGTGCGCTGAGAGAGTACCTGCTATTATTTTCCACACTGGCCGCGTGTCAGCCTCGTCACCCGCCTCCACTTGTCTGCTGGTTTCCCTTAGTGTTTCTTCTGACCAAAGGGAACTCACTCGTAAACAGTTGATACATTATGGCTTA
>JADBJO010003713.1:83737-86237 GCA_016801955.1 Conus betulinus
CAATAATGTGCAGAAGATAAAGCGCTAAAGACCTACAAACCTCAAACCATCATTTGATAACGTGCAGATAAATCTCTGATCACTGAATATCCATTGATTCGATTAATAGTTTAGATAGCGGCACTCGCTAGTGATAAACAAGCTGCTTTTCATGACCGATCAGACCCGTTTCGGTGTAGTTTTGAATTGTAAAGTGCAACACAATATCAATAACCACAAGTTAATTTGTGTAGGGCTTAAAAAGGGCAAGTCATAGGACAACGCCTTGGTGAGAGCCAGTGGAAATATATTTTGCAGACGAGACTTTGTCCAAATGCACAGACTAAGATCTATTCCTAAAAAAAAAGTTGATATCCAAGGAGCAAGTTGAAAGTCAACCTCACAGTGAGAGACGTTTCGTGGCCGTAAGGTAGAGCTGCTGAATTGTGTAGAATGCTGAAGAAAAATCTACTATGAAAACACGCACAGTGAAAAAAATAACCAGGATTTTCCAAGCTTATGTAAGTGTTATCGACAGGAGTAAATGGTGCATTATCAGTGTTTTTGTCCGGCTTGTACACAAACTGATGTGAATCTAGATATGGAAATGTCTGTGATGTAGTGTGTTTGGGGGACAAGTCTTTCAAAATACTTCGTAATAAAGGAGAGGTTAGACCAACAGCGTGGTTACCATTAAAAACAAACAAACGCTGAATTGTTTTTCTACGGTACTGGACAGAGGATTAGTCTTTACCACAAATGTGGGACACAGTCATCTTTCAATATCTGTCAAACCCAAACACAAGTCGCATGAGAACAAAATGAATATATGCAGTAAAGATTTGAAGCAAATGGGTTGAAAAAAAAAGAGAGCAGGCATACGCGAATGAATTGCATTACGGTCTATTGCAGACTGATATTGATGAACAAAAGTAAAAGTCCTCAGGATAAAGAAACAGCTATGTCGAACCAAAGCAAAGTTGTTTCATTACATATTGGAACATCTACCAAATAAAACAAGTAAATGATACTACTGACTACTACAGTCATTTTAACAAACATTTTGAACATCTCTTGATGGACAATGAAAAGACAGTCTCATTTTCATAAGTGGAAACCTAATTTGTTATGGTCAATACGCCAGCACACCAACAACACCACAAATTCTGGTGTACTTTACCTGAAAAGACACAAGTTATTTCGATCTGACAGTCCCTGCCGAGCAAAGACAATTATATTAATGACGTTGGTGATGACGCCATAGGTCACGAAGACAGGAAATATCCCGGCATACAGCACAAGATCCACCATTTCCGCCACATGAGGACTGACAATATTTCGAGGAGGATTGCTGCAGGGTAAGAACACTTGATGGGGAAGGAAGGATGATTGATTTGGATGGCCGGTAGAAGAATTCACACTGGATGTTACATCCCCAGAATCTACATTGCGAAGTTTTGGTATTATCACTGTGTCATTCATTGTTTTGGGTGATGTCAAGCTAGCAGGCACAAATCCACCTTCTAATGAGTCACAACAAACACGTCACTCGGTTCCACCTTCTGTGATCATTCACAAGAAATTCACTCACCTGTGACAGTAGAGCAAATATGATATATAAATTCAATCCTGTTCATAAATTATTCAAAAACAGGTGACTGGAAATACATAAAATCGTTATGTACGAACGTTCTCAGGTTTTAGTTCTAAACAAAGAGTACCATTGACAACAGCAATATTTAATGACACATTGCTTCTAGTCATGTCAAAACTCGAAACTGATTTCTTTTTACATTGCAGGTCTGTCAATAAAATGAAACAACAGCCAGGCAGGATAAGCAACAAGTAAGGTAGATTCGTTTTCATGTTACGTATGGTGAAGATCGCTCACCATTTCTTAATGTTTCTATGAACAGAACTGCAACGCATTGCAACATGCATCGGATGAGTCAAGGAAACTGGAAAGTTCTGTTATCCACTGTGTCCAGTGTGTACACAGTGAGAGATAAAAGAATCTTCGATTCTGATCTTTGTTAGACCCTTCCCTTCAAGACTCAGCATAACATTAGTCCTTTCACAAAACTGAACGACATAGACATGAAAGGAAATTAACAAAAAGAAGAACCATTTTGTTTATTTTTCTTTTCTATTTATCAATTTCTATTTCAAGTTGCATGATCTTATACATTTTCCTAATCGACACAGGGGAAAACTACAACCTACCTACTAAACAACAACAGAATTTTTTTTTTTTTTTCGAAACACGAAATCTAACCGACCAGTCATTTTCAGTGTGGCACATACAACTCTTTAGCGCCTAAATCTCGTTAAAAAAAAAAAAAAATGAAATAAAATAAAAACATGGTACAAAAGTTACAGATATTGAAACTCAACCAATGTTACTCCTGATCCCTCTCCTCATAATCCACTCATTTCTCAAAAAGGCCTCTTAGCTTTGCTGTACCGGTTTGGTGACCACTTAAAGTTGCTGAAGAAACATATCCTTCAGTGGTGAAGGGGG
>JADBJO010003713.1:91237-98737 GCA_016801955.1 Conus betulinus
AATGTTTCTATTTTCTGTTTTTGCCTTGGCGTTCGGAATTTTGCAGGAAATAATCTGTGGACAACAATCTTTTCCTTTTTTATCACATTCATCATCAAACTACTAATGCTTACTTCCTTCTTACCTAACCATACTGGTCTCTGGTCATACAGAGAGCAGCTCCCTACATGGCATCCCGAAAAATGCCCGAAAAGGTCTGTAGTTTTCGATCCAAGATATCCTCAGCCAAACTATTTCGTAGCTGTACCGAGTACACTGTTTTAAATACGACAGATGAACTGGCTCGTCTTTGAAGGATAGTCTTATGCTCATTTGGGTTGCTGCCTTCAGACCGTTGTGGGGTTACAGTATGCTCTTTTACACCCACCAGAAAAGAAAGATCTAGTAACGATTTTACAAAACTAATTACAGCTTCAACCTTGCGACAGGCGTTTCATACTGTCAACATCATCAGCATCATTCTGGGCACTCTCCCTAAAATCGCACACTTCTTCATTCTTTGGCTGTTCACTCCCTCCTGGTCCTGGCATTCATGTCGCCACATATAATAGAGAAAACATTATCATATGGCACAGACTGCAGTATGCTATCTTCAAGAATAAGTAATCCGTCTGTTGATTCTGTCTGTCTATAGACTGGGCCTCCTTCTGGAACTATGTAACACCAACAAAAATCACATCTTTTATCTCTCTCTCTCTTCTCTCTCTCTCTCTCTCTCTCTCTCTCTCTCTCTCTCTCTCTCTCTCTCTCTCTGAAACACACTTTGAAAATTGATAAATGTGTGTGTGTGTATGTGTGTGGTGTGTGTGTGTGTGTGTGTGTGTGTGTGTGTGTGTGTGTGTGTGTGTGTGAGAGAGAGAGAGAGAGAAACAGACAGACAGACAGACAGAGACAGAAGAGAAAAGAGTGACAGAGGGACGTGAGAGAGACAGACAGACAGACAGACAGACAGAGACAGAGAAGACAAGAGAGTGAAAGAGAGAGAGTGAGAGAGAGAGAGAGAGAGAGAGAGAGAGGAGGAGGAGGAGAGGAGAAGAAGAGGAGGAGCAGGAGGAGGAAGAGGTGGATGACAAGAAGAAGGAGAAGAAGAAGAAGAAGAAGAAGAACAACAACAACAACAACAACAATAACAACTAGTGGGCGAAAAAAAAAACACACTGTGACCTGGACACTGTGTGATTCCTCTCCCCCCTTCCACCCCCCCCCCCCCCATACACCCCCCCCCCCCCCCCCCACCCCTCCCTAACCCTTCAAGAAAGGACAGAATGGACTGACGAGGAGAGGTTAGGAAAAGGCCGTTTGTGTACTGGCTTGGACAGAACGAACACAGTGAAACATCTGTGGTGGTGAAAGGTGAAATTCAATGGATTGTTGCCAAGGGGTCGATACGAAATGTTCACATTTACACGTAAAGAGGTAAGGAACTTTTATCTTCTTTGTACAAGTTTTTTTTGTGTGTTTTTTTGTCATTGTTGTACCGTACTCATTATTGTATATTGAATGATAAACATTTCTTTTACACGCAAAATTCTAGTATTTGTTTTCTGTAAATTTAGTTGAGTTTTTCATCATGATCATTCCCTCATACCGTTGGCTAGGGTGGCCGTTTCTTCAGACCCGAAGTAAAAGAGTACCTCGCTAAAGCAGCAATAACTCAACAATTTAATTACAAATGTCGTGGTCGCGCGCGCGCGCGCTCACACCCACCCACACCCACACACACACACACTGTCACGGACGCCTTTTAAATTCTTTAGTTTATACATAAGGGATTGTTGCTGACAGGCAGTGTGTCAGTTTTAGCTTGTGTGGAGGTTAGAGCACAGAGGTCATGCTCTCAAGCGTGTCGTCCGTGGGGGTTGCAGCATCCTCTGACTTGACTGTCCCCTTCAATTAAAAAAAAAAAAAGCTGAATGTGAGGGGCACGCGAGAGCGAATGTGTGTACGGATGATACGGCGCGCGTGTGAGTGTGCGTTGCCGCGCGCGGCTGTGTGGTGTGTGTGTGTGTGTGTGTGTGTGTGTGTGTGCGTGCGTGTGTGTGCGCGCGTGCGTATGTGTGTATGTGCGTGTGTGTAGGCGCGCGTGTGCGCGTGGGTGGGTTTCTTTTTTTCTTTTAGATACCTGGCCAGAGTTTCAGGCCGGATTGTGTTGCTCGTGTTTTTTCTGGCAAGTTAGCATTCTCGAGATGTCCCTGGGTGGGACTGTAACTGTATTCAGACTTGCAATCTTGGTTTGGTCGATCTTGGGTTTTGATTAAGCACTCGATTCGCTGGCAGCCGAGTGGTAAGGATCCCCATCCTTGGGTAGTGGGCCTCTTTTGTCTACTTCATCGTAGCGCTGCAGCGGGGGGACCTAGCCGTTCGCTCGGCCGAAGGAAGCCGCTGGTCTTCTGTTGGGATCTTTATCCCTACCCACTGCTACCTCTCCATTGGGTCGTCCAGGACCTGAAGTTCCTTTCGGTGGGGACTGGTGGTCGAGTCCCGTCTTCCGTCGAGACTGGGGGCTGGCCGGCACTTCATTTTCTGACCACCCGCCGTTCTGGTGAAGAATTATTTCTGTATATAGAGAAAGTATTTTGTTATTGTGAAACCACCCTTTTCGCAAGTGAAAAGAGGAGAAGAGGAAAAAAAAGAAAAGTTTTTTTTTTTTTTTTTAATCCATTTTCCATCCTGCTTGTAAAAGGTGTGTGTAGTCGAGGCGTGTCAGCGAAGCGCTCTCGAATAGTTTTTTTTGCCCATTCGGAGTGTTTCCGATTGTGATTTATGTACTCCGACTCTATTTCTGTTTTCCTTTACGCAATTCCTGAGTGATTTCTGGGGTAAGGAGGAGCTCATTTCATGGTTGTAAAAAGAATTCCGTATCTTTTGTGGCACCAGGACTATAGGGTTGTCTTTGTGCTAGAATGGTTTTGGGCGCTGCTGTTACCAAGGAAGGATATATGAATGGTTGATTTCTGACAGCCCAGAAGTCTTGCTGGATATGTGCCTGACTGGTTGGAATTTATTACTATTTTTAAAATATTTGTAATTCAGAACACAAACATGCGAGATGGATGCGGACGTAATAGGGTGTTCATCCGACTAATATTAAGTCGGGAAACAGGGACCTCCCATCGCGACGCCCGCGTTGGGCCCCGCTCCTTTCGTATTGTCTGTTCCTGTTCGTCCTGTCTGTCCTAATGTTAATATATATATATTTTTTTTATCGGGATGGACGTATGAAAGGATGAACGAGGCTCTTTATTTTATTTTTTTGTGGGAAAATAAATGGAGTTAATTTCTATTTTCACACATAAAACTAAACAAAACTGGGGAAATCTTTTTCTAAAAATTAAATGTAGATTTCAAATTATATTTTAACATAGAGAAATTAAGTGATAATATAAATGGTTCGCACACACTGTTTTCATGTCTTTCTTCACTGCACCAACACATTTAGGTTTTATGTGGAGAAATTTCTCTGAAAGACACTGATCTTCGCCGCCGCAGGGCGGTTTTTGTTTTTGTTTTTTTTGGTTCTGGTTTTGGCGCATTCCAGCGCCTTCTACCAAGGCAGGGTCGCTGGGGGGACTGGGGGGGGGGGGGGGGGGGGGGGGGGGGGGGGGGGGGGGGGGGGGGGGGGGGGGGGGGGGGGGGGGCTGGCTCGGTTACCTTGGCGACTGGCAGCGGGGCCAGCAGCGGGGACCTGAACCGGCTACGCAGCTGTCGGACTCAGGCACCGGGGGAGCAGTCCTCCAAGGCATCTACTACCTGAACCGGCGACGCAGCTGACGGACTCGGGCACCGGGGAGCAGTCCTCCAAGGCACCTAAGAATAGCCTACTGCGAGACGTGGGTCCTGGGGTCTCCCTTGACAGATGAGCTGAGTGAGACTTTAAGCTGGGGTGTAGAAGGCGTGGAAGCAGCTGTGTGTGCCAGCCCAGGCAATATGAATGGGGTGACTATTTGAATGAAATGGAGTATGGAAGGCATTAGTGTGAAAGGGATTGAGGTTGTGTTGTTGTCCTGTGAATTAATGTGTAGTGTGTTCCTTGCTTTTTCCTTCTTTTACTTGGAGTTGGGGCACATAGCAATTAGTGGGATTTAGAGCAAACAATAGTGCGGGTGACCCGGGTTCTGGGGAAAGGTGTATTGGGGTTACTTTGTCCCCTTAAATAGATAGTTTCTGATATGTTATCTATCCTTCTTCTCTATTTAGCCCACCTTCTCAGAACTTGCTCATCGTCTGTGTTCTCTTTTCTTCTTTAGTTTTCCCTCGTCCCATATCTGTGTGAATGAGAATATTATGTCAGTGTTGTCGAAATAAACTGTTCTTTTGAATTTACCCCTGCGTTTCCTGGTGTCGGGAGTTTGGGGTGTCGACTGTGCCTTTCTCCACCACTTACTCCGTCTCCTTCCTAACCCCTATTTGGGTCACTTGACCTTCACACACACACACACACACACACACACACACACACACACACACGTGTAAACAATATACATGTGTATCACATCAGCAGCATCTTTTAGCTGACAATATTATGAACGCAAAATCCATATCAAAACCATCCTTTTCATTGTACTAATTTTCCAGTTCTAAGCAAGGACCTATTCAACACAGAATGGGTTTTGTTAAATTATGACAAAATTCAGCAAGCGGTTACAAGAGCTTTAGCGAGGCACCATGTTTTTGTTGTTGTTTGTTTTTCTGGTCTTCATCTTACCTCAGCCGTGTAGCCATCGATGTGTTTCAAAAAACGCATTACAAAACTCCTAAAAAATGTTGTTTAGAGATAAGTGCCAAAGTTGAGAAAGTTCAAGAGAACGTAGTGACGCTTCGAAGTTGTTAGATATAGAATGTGTCTACAATTTACATTTTAAATATATATGATTTTTTTAAAATCAATAAATGCAGTTGTCATGAGTCGGCCGAACGTTCTCAAGCTTCAAGCATTGGCAAATTAAGGGTAATTTTTGCTGTTGTTGAGAGCAAGTTCCTTGGGTTCTTCAAGTGTGCAAATTCAGGCATCACCAGAGGGGAATACCCCGAGTTGTATACTGAAGGAGGGGAGTTACTGGGGAAGTGTTTGTTTCACATGTCCGAGTGATAGTGACAAGTAGTTTGCCGACCTGCCGGTCCTGGCTAGAGAAAGAGTGTCCACCATGAGACTGGCTATTAACTGGGTTGTCCAGCGGGCTAAAAGGAAGGCAATCGTGTCAGGTGACCGTCACGGGTAGGCGACCGTCAGCCTGCAGGCAGAGTACAGTGACCACTCAGTCGTTCTTCTTCTGAGGAATGAATGGAAGGCTTCGGCCTATTGAGTGGTTTGCACCTTGTTGTCTCTATAGGGTGTAGTCACCACTTAAAGCATTAGTCCTGGCTGGTAGAGAAGTCCAGGCTGTTAGTATAATGGGTCGCTTTGAGGAATGGAACAGGAGCTGAATAGGAGGTTATGCATTAACACTGGAGAACCAGTTAAACTCGAGTTCTCAGTGATTCCATTGTTTGAGAATGGAGTTTATCTTGGTGCCTGGAAAACCAGGAGGTGTGTGACTCACTTGAGGGAAAGTGAACTCGCCCGTCTTGCTGAGGGCTCAAGGAAATACAGCGTGAAGCAGAGGTTTGCTGTCGCCTCGTTGTCTCCTAGGTGGGGACGTAAGACAGTGGAGGTTGCTGTAGCCTCGGAGCCGACGACGAGAAGAATTGTCTCCCGTGTGGGGACGGTCGACAGGAAGACGTGTTAGCCTGTTGGAGCCTAGACAGGGAGCTGTCAGACAACGGTGGGGTGTTGGCAGTCAGAGAAGACCTGTGGGAGAGAAGCCGACAGGAGCCCTTTCCGTGGAGAGGGCGAAGTGCAGTGGAGTCCAGGAGGCTCTGTCTGAGGGTGCAACGCGAGCTACGTTGCCAGTGTCCCCCAACTGGGATTTGGCCAATCGGGAGGACGCAACAGTGTGGCAGCTTCAGCTCGTGGTCGCACAGTGTGATGAGAGAAACTGACGGTCAACCAACGCATGCTGGCAAGTTATAGACGTTTTTCATTTGTTCTTAAGTTTATAAATGTGCAAATGTAATAGTGAAATATTGTCTTTCCTGGTTAAGTAAGAATCACTGAAGAACAGGGGATGCGATTTATGAGATTGTCTGTATGGTGTTTACATTGTTGTATGATACAGATAATTGTGTTTGTGTAGTGACGGGTGGGGGCTCGGAGTCAAGTTAAATAAAAGTTGATTATTTTCTGTGAAATGTTTTGGTTTCCCGTCACCTTTGTGCGGGCCCGATGTGAGTGACAGAGTGCATGTGCCTATGCGAGAGCGCATTTTGGTTGTGAAAGCGTAAATACTTCTGTCTATAACCCCCTGCATCCCTGAATATGATAATCATATTTTTTGATAACGAGGGGGAGCGTCGGAACCCCGTCACAGCAGTAAATATCAGTGTTCTACTTGTCAAAAATCAGAAAATGTCTCATGCCATTTTCATATATAGCATTTTTGATATAGCATTATACATGACAAATATCGTAAGAAACCCGAGGATTTCTTGTAATTTCGGTGGAACAGTTCTCCAAATCTATACGAATACTGATATCGGTCATCCCGTCAGTCTATGGAGATAAATGTACATGTCTCTGAACTCAGCAGGGTGCGTCTCAACAGCTTGATACTACTTCCCAACACTGTGCAATTGACTGTTAGCGGTCTGAGCTTGACACACCAAATGATAAAAGATTTATCGTAGACATGCCAATGATTCGAAGGCTTGGGATGTACATTGTGTTTGCCACTTATGTTCTTTAGCTTCGGTGATCACTGTTTTCATTGCGGCTTTGGCTGTGTGTTGCCAGCAACGCCATTGTGAGCTTCGCACGGCAGTCCAGGTCCTATGCGTCACTTCCGCTTCAGCGCGCTCCAAAATTTTTTTTTTTTTTTTTTTTTGTCAAAACAAAAACAAAATTCTATTGAATTTAAGATACAACGTTATATGCATTAAGTCATACACTTTTTACTTGTGTAACCATTAGAAGTTTTCGACAAAATAAAATTTTGCTGTCTGGTACAAGACTTCAGAATAAAACATACATATTCATGACGAAGACAACTGTTGGAGTATTGTAAAGAGAAATGCATGTCTTCACTTCTATAGAGTTCAGTGTTATGTAAAAAAAAAAAAAACCAGTCATCTTTTAATGATGGAGCCTGTGTATCGTTAAGTTGAAAATAGATGTATGTGTGTTTTAAAATTTCTTACATGATTCCACGTTGTAAACAGATGACCATCTGAAAAACCTTTCATTTTATGACACACATCACATGCGCGCACAAACATGCACAGTGACATACACAAGCACACACGTTCTAACTGATAAGCGGAACCATGAAAAAAAAAAAAAAAAAAAAAGTCAGTTCGAAAGCACAGCGTTGATATTGACGTTCGGTACTTGGTAAATGTCAACGCTAATTACAACAATATTGATTTTGTTTTTTAAAACTAAATTTCAACGCATGCACACGCAGG
>JADBJO010003713.1:101237-111237 GCA_016801955.1 Conus betulinus
AGGCAGAGGGCACAGAAACTGCACTCAGAAGCAGCACACAAAGTGAGGAGAAGCATAAGACAGGACAAGAGAAACTATACGGAGAACCTGGCAGAAGAAGCAGAAAAAGCAGCCGGACAGAAGGACATGAAGGAGCTGTACGACACAACACGGAAGTTAGCAGGGAGTCGACGAGTGACAGAGGCACCTGTGAAGGACAAGGACGGGAACACGCTCACCAACCCAGATGCCCAGTTGTACCGCTGGAAAGAACACTTCCAGGAGCTCCTCAACCGGCCAGCACCACCAGATCCACCGGACATACCACCCTCAGAGACATCACTAGACATCAACATCAACCCTCCTACCAAGGAAGAGATCCGGAAGGCCATCCGACACCTCAAGAACAACAAAAGCACCAGGCCCCGACAATATCCCACCGGAAGCAGTCAAGACTGGCAGTGAAGCAACCATCAATATGCTTCATGAACTCTTCCAGAGGAAGTTTGGGAGACTGAAGAACTACCCCGAGACTGGAAGCACGGCTACCTTATTAAGCTCCCTAAGAAAGGAAACCTGAAGGAGTGCAAGAACTGGAGAGGCATTACACTGCTCAGCATCCCCGGGAAAGTCTTCAACAGAATCATCCTCGAGCGGCTTCATGACAACATCGACAAGAGGCTGAGAAGGGAACAGGCTGGATTCCGCAGTGAAAGATCATGCACAGACCAGATAGCCGCTCTCCGTATTATCATCGAGCAGTCACTGGAATGGAACTCGCCCCTGTATGTCACCTTCGTCGACTTCGAGAAGCCCTTTGATAGCATCGACAGACCAACCCTTTGGAAGATTCTTTCCCACCATGGCGTCCCAGAGAAGTTCATAAACCTCATCCGAGCAGCATATGAACCACCAACATGCCAAGTGGTACACGGTGGATCCCTGACGGAACCCTTTGACATCTTGAGCGGCGTTCGTCAGGGCTGCCTGCTCTCACCGTTCCTGTTCCTGACTGCCATCGACTGGATCATGAAGAGAACGATACAAGACCAACAACGAGGCATCCAGTGGACCCTGACTCCCAGCTGGAAGAAGTGACTTTGCCGATGATGTTGCCTGCTGCTGTCCCACCGTCACAGCCACATGCAGGAGAAAACCGCTGCCCTGGACAGTACTGCCGCACGGATTGGACTGAAGATCAGTAAGGCAAAAACCAGGGGTAATGAGGATCAATGAGCTCAACGACAACAACATTGTACAAGACGGAGATGACCTGGAGAACATTGACAGCTTCACATACCTCGGCAGCATTGTCAGCAAGGACGAGGGCACAGACAAAGACATCCAAATAAAAATAGGCAAGGCATCCGCAGCTTTCAAGATGCTCCGACCTGTCTGGACCTCACACACCATCTCTGCAAAAACCAAGATCCGCATCTTCGATACAAATGTGAAGTCTGTGCTTCTCTATGCCTGTGAAACGTGGCGCACCACCAAGTCATCGACACACCGTCTGCAGACCTTTGTGAACAGATGCTTGAGTACATCTATAGCATCAGGTGGCAGGACATGGTCACAAACGAAGACTTGTGGAGAAGAGCTGGACAAGAGCCCATTGAAAATCAAATTAAGCGCAGGAAGTGGGGCTGGCTTGGCCATATACCCTCAGAAAACCGGCATCCAGCGTTGTCCGCCATGCCTTGCGATGGAACCCACAGGGAAGACGCAAGAGAGGCCGACCGCGCACCACCTGGAGAAGATCAACGGAGGCGGAGACGACTCGACTGGGCTATTCCTGGGGCCAGCTGGAAGTCGCCGCCCGGGACAGGCAGAGATGGAGAAGGCTCGTGGATGACCTATGCTCCACTAGAAGCCAACGGGATTGAAGTCAAGTAAGTCAAGTCAATACACAATGATAAGTGAACAGGTAACGACCAGAAATACTGAAAGGAGACAAATATCCACTCAGATGAACACATCAACCCTTTAGATGTGCACACAAGACTTTCATTCCAGTTAGGTGTTTAAAAACAGACAGCTACCGTGGAATTGAGGGGTTAGATAGCAAAACACTGGAATTCATTTCATTGTTTTTTTTCTTATAGGAAAAGTGTATCCGTACACACATGCAGTCTGATTTATTCACCACAAATTTAGTATTCCACGAGGTTTACTTTCGGGTTCCCAATCGTTCTCATAAGGTTTAGAAGTAAGCAGTGAAATGTTTCCTGATAATACGACTTTTGACAAGAGTGTGTGTGCGCGCGCGCGCGCGCGTGTGTGTGTGTGTGTGTGTGTGTGTGTGTGTGTGTGTGTGTGTGTGTGTGTGTGCGTGCGTGTGTGTACGTGTGTGTGTGTGTGTGTGTGTGTGTGTACGCGCGCGTATTTGTCAAAAGTTCTGGATGGTCAATCAAATTCTTAAGTCTTCCAACGATCAACATTTATCACACATCAGCCTACCTTTAGGTTTGCACCGGTCGAGTTTTCGTTTGTTTCTTTCTTTCTTTCTTTCTTTGCGCTGCTTTTCCTTCAGCCAGTCACACTTTTAGTGTTGTATCAGTAAGTTTGTGAAAATCAATCGTATTGTTATTGGTACATTTGTGACTTTTACGACGATCATTGAACATCCAACCTACAAGGTTTTATGAAAATCACTCAGTCTGTTTGTGTCCATTTTAAAGTGGCCAACGACACATTCACAGTACCCGGAGGGGATGGTATAGGGGTATGCGGGTATGGGGATGGAGGGGATGGTATAGAGGCATGCGGGTATGGGGGTGGAGAGAATGGTATAGGGGCATGCGGGTATGGGTTGGGAAGCAATGAGATAACCTCAGCGTGTTGCCTAACTGCACACAACCTTCACGCTTTAGAGTTCTCGTACATTCCTTTAAATTCAATCCCCATGTTTCATTTCCTCCATTCTCTTACTACTCCAGCAGCTCGTTTCTGTAGAAAGCTTTCAATACATTTCACACTGCGTGTTGTTCTGATGCATGGTGTTGTATTCCAATGTTTTCCCCTTGCCATGTTCGTGTTGCATTATTTCCCTTTCCCTTCCTCTTTCCCTGTTGATGTCCAGAGGACGGGTTTCCAAACACCAGAAACATTGTCGGGGGGCCTGCTCCTAATTATCGTGACTATACCCCCAAGGTACCACTTCTGTACATAGGGGGCCTCTGATAGTTTTGAAAATTTGCAGTCAATGTCACTGTTGTATTTTTCTTGCAGTTCACTGTGTTTTGGAAGGCTTTTTAATTTTGTTTCCAACCAAACCACATTAAACCCTTACTCTTCTCTCTGAATACACTGCAGCGGAAAAGGTCGACGGTGAATGAATCCAGAATATCTTGTGTTTTTTATTTCAGTCACAAATCCAGAATATCTTGTGGTTTTATTTCAGTCACAAATCCAGAATGTCTTGTGTTTTTATTTCAGTCACAAATCCAGAATGTCTTGTGTTTTTATTTCAGTCACAAATCCAGAATGTCTTGTGTTTTTATTTCAGTCACAAATCCAGAATGTCTTGTGGTTTTATTTCAGTCACAAATCCAGAATGTCTTGTGGTTTTATTTCAGTCACAAATCCAGGATATCTTGTGTTTTTATTTCAGTCACAAATCCAGGATATCTTGTGTTTTTATTTCAGTCACAAATCCAGGATATCTTGTGTTTTTATTTCAGTCACAAATCCAGGATATCTTGTGGTTTTATTTCAGTCACAAATCCAGGATATCTTGTGGTTTTATTTCAGTCACAAATCCAGGATATCTTGTGGTTTTATTTCAGTCACAAATCCAGGATATCTTGTGGTTTTATTTCAGTCACCATAAAACATATCAGCAAACACCTTAACATACTATGAAATGAGATACATGCTATCGTCAGATTCATAAGGTATAAAGGTATAAAGCGACTCCCATATATAGCACATCTACCATTTGTTCCAGTGACACGCCCTTTTCAGCAGAAGACATGAACGTGATTTCAGCTTGAAATCCAAATCAGCAAAACCATCTATAGATATGGCACAACAATATTAAGCCAATAATAAAAACTTACTGATCATCGATACAAATACTGAACAATGTTAACCCAGTATAGACAACTGTTTCATTAGTGATACAATTATTGAACAAAATTAAGGCAGTAAAGAAAACATATTCAGTACTGATACAATTAATGAAGTGTTCATACCGGATTACTTTTTGATGGACACATTGTCAAACGATTCAAACGGGGACTGGAAGGGGTGGGGTGGGGGTGGGGGGTATGGGGTGAGGGTGGGGGGTGTCATTTGAAGTATTAAAATGAAAATCGGCTTTACGTGAATGATTCATTAAACTGAGTGTTGAACTGACATTGCACTGTCAAATCAACAAAATCATCATCATCATCATCATCATCATCATCACATCATCATCATCATCATTTTCAAATGAATACATCAATCTGAACGGAAAAAGCATAGAAAGAAAAGTTACACGAACATATAATCAAACGATATAACTATGTATGCTGATCAAATCAATAATGCATCAAAGATTTTCAAACACTGTACAAAACCTTTAAAGTCGGTTTGGAGCAAACTGGCAACATCAGTTCTGTATTTGGGACAATACAAACTGAGATTTTCATCTTTCCCATCATGCAGTCTTATCACCGTCACACACACACACACACACACACACACACACACACACACACACACACACACACACGCACGCACGCACGCACGCACGCGCGCACACACAACACACACACGCACGCACACACACACACACACACACACACACACACACACACACACACACACGCACGCACGCACGCACGCACGCACGCACGCACGCACGCACGCACGCATACACACACATTCTTTCACATGTAGATTTCCAAACATCACCTCTCAGTACTTGGCATTAACATCTTTATTGTTGTTTTTGTACTCCCAGTTCTTATAGAACAGGGAGTACTTTAGAATGGGAACGACGAAATTCTGTGTGTGTGTGTGTGTGTGTGTGTGTGTGTGTGTGTGTGTGTGTGTGTGTGTGTGTGTCCGTCCGTCCGTCCGTGGTCAAAATGTGTTCCACTCGCTCCAGACGAAAACTACTGGGCCGATCTTTCTGAGAATTTGTAGGCATGTTTATTATGGGTCACGGATGATGCCCGATATCAGTTTTACGTTATAGCCGTTACTAACGGCTGTAACGGTTTTTCTTCTTTAAGGAATATCTCAGAAAGTACTTGGCCGATATTTCTGAAAATGTGTACGGGTATGTTCATTATGGGTCACGAATGCTTTTTTTACCGTTATAGCCGTTTACTATCGGGTATAACTGCCCATAACGGTTTTTCTTCGTTTTATGGAATATCTCAGAAAGTACTTGGCCGATCTTTCTGAAAATTTTTAGGTATGTCATTATGGGGACGGATGATGCCCGACGTTTTAGTTTGCCGTTATAGCCGTTACTAACGGCTATAACAGCCCATAACGGTTTTTCTTCTTTCTGAAATATTCCAGAAAGCACTTTTTCGATCTTTCTGAAAATTTGTAGGTATGTTCAGTATGGGCCACGGATGATACCCGATGAAAAAGATGGTTTTTTTCTTTTTATGGAATATCTCGGAGAGTAGGTAGCCGATCTTTCTGAAAATTTGTAGGTATATTCATTATGGGTCACGGAAGATGCCCGACGTTTTAATTTACCGTTATAGCCGTTACTAACGGCTATAACGGCACCTGACGTTTTTTTCTTCTTTATGGAATATCTCAAAAAGTACTTGGCTGGTCTTTGTGAAAATGTATAGGTATGTTCATTATGGGTCCCGGATGATGCCCGATATTTTAGTTTACCGTTACCGCTGTTACTAACGGATATAACGGCCCATAACGGTTCTTTTGTTTTATGGAATATCTTAGAAAGTACGTGGCGGATATATTTCTGAAAATTTGTAGGTATGTTCATTATGGGTCACGGATGATGCCCGATGTTTAAGTTTACCGTTATATTCGTTACTAACGGCCCATAATGTTTTTTTTTTTTTTTCTTTCTTTATGGAAATTCTCAAAGTACTTGGCCGATCTTTGTGAAAATTTGTAAGTATGTTCCTTATAGGTCACAGATGATGGCCGATGTTTACCAGAATAGCCATTACTAACGGTTACACCAGCCTAAGACGGTTTTTCCTGTTTTTTTTTTAATATCTCACGCGTATTCAGGATGAACTGGGAGTACGTTTATATGCTTTGCATCTTGTTTTTATAAGTTCTTTGCTGCTGCCTTGTTTAGTTTAGTTCTGTTTGAGTTTTTCTTGTTATCTTAGATCACATAAAGTGAATAGAAAGTAAATCGACACACACACACACACACACACACACACACACACACACACACACACACACACACACACACACACAGATTTATCTAAAACCCATTCCCCTAATCTATAAAAAATGTTTAGTTGATTCCCACTTGGAAAGTAAATATACAGACCATCTAAAGATATACACCGATGGATCAGTTCTTGATGATGGAAATACTGGTGCAGCTTTTGTAATACCCTCATTAAAAACAGAAAAACGATACTAGATTGGTAAACATTATTCCATTTTTACTGCTGAACTTGTAGCCATACTTATGGCATTAAATTACATTGTAGATCTTTCGACGGATACATGCAAAATCTTATTCTGTGTGGACTCAAAGTCTGTTTTACAAACCATTAAATCCCGAGGCATAAAAAACGACTAGAAATGACTATTGAAATAAAACATATTATTCATGAGTTGTCTCTAAAGGGTACCATTATTACCTTTTGCTGCTGATTCCTTCTCACTCCGGAATCACCCCAAACGAGTGGGCAGATCATGCGGCTAAAAGGGCAGCAAAAAATACAGAAGGATCACAGCATCTCGACATTCGACTAGATCTGCATGAATTTAACCAGCGCATAGAAAAAGTGTCTCAAAATTAGGTTGCTGAACTGCACAAAAAAAAAATAGTCAGTATTACCAGCACTGTGTACAAGCAAAGAATGCAGCGAATCCGAAATCCTTTTTAAACAATTTATCTAAAATGCATTCCAGACATGTTACTAGTTTGATGTATAGGTTCCGATTAAATGCTTTTAGAACAAAGTATTCTAAAAATATACATTGCATATGTGGCAAATAAATTACTGTAAACCACCTACTTCTTCACTGCCCAGGAGTTAGGCACTTTGATCCTAAGATAAAGTTAGCAGATCAGTTGTCAGCCAGTGCACCATTATCCACTGAAAAATATTTTAAATAATCACTCATTATTTTGCGTGTTCTCTGAAATTTTTAATTCCCGTCCACTTGGTATCTATCTCTGATGTACTTTAAACTGACATTGTTGTGTTGTACGACATTGATATAAAAGAGTTACGATTATATGATATATGTGGTTATCCCACCACCCCCACCCTCCCACTCCCTTATCGATTTCGATAATGTCACTGTGCAGATGACCTTCTCCCATGGGCACGAGTGTGGCTGGAGAGACCGATTCTCGAGGCACACACCCGTGGGCAGTAGGGGCAATTGAACGTGGCTAATGTGGGAAGGGAGGACACCAAGGCCTTGCGTTTTTCTCTTGCAGTAGTCATGTGGTTGCGGCGGTTGTCTTCAAATTCTTCCTGGGCCTTCCTGGTTAGACTTCGCCATTCTGCTCTGTCTTGGGCACAAACCTCTAGGTCTTTTGCAGGTGTAGCTGTGCTTCAGATTGTCTTTTACACAGTCTTTGAAGCGCTTTCTGGGGCGGCCTCTGGGTCTCTGGCCCTGCCTCAGTTCTCCGTATAGCAACTGCCGAGGCAGTCTGTGAGGCTCCATACGGATGACATGTCCAGTCCAGCGAAGCTGGGCCTTCACTATCATGGCTTCGATGCTGAGCAGACCGGCCCTGTCCAGGACTTCGAGGTTGGTCACTCGGTCTTGCCACTTGATGCCCATAATCGCTCGTAGTGATCTCGTGTGGAAGCGTTCAAGCTGTTTCGTGTGTTTCCGGTACAGCGTCCAGGACTCACAGCCGTAGAGGAGACTAGTGAGAACAACAGCTTTGTAGACCTTGATCTTTGTGTCGAGCTTGATGCTTTTGTGGGTCATCACACGAGTACGTAGGCGGCCAAGAGCTTGGCTGGCTTTGCTGATCCTGGCAGAGATTTCTCTGTCAAGAGAGCCATCACTGGAAATGACGCTCCCGAGGTACTTGAAGTGCTCGACAGTTTTCAGAATGGTGCCTCCGATGGTGATGGTGGGGGGAGGTTGCACTGTTAGGCCTGGGGAGGGTTGGTAGAGCACTTCCGTTTTTCCAAGGCTGATTGTGAGGCCAAAAAGCGAGAGGCTTCCGCAAACTTGCTGACAATGAACTGGAGATCCGCTTCTGTGTGTGCCATCAGGGCACAGTCGTCGGCAAACAGTGCGTCAGTCACAAGTCTCGACTGTTCGGGTCTTGGCGCTCAGCCGACGAAGGTCAAACAGAGAGCCGTCCAGCCTGTACTTGATGTAGATGCCTCTGTCGAGATCTCCGAGGGCATGGTTCAGCATGCATGTGAAGAACAGGTTGAACAAGACCGGAGCGAGGACACAGCCCTGCTTGACGCCGTTCGAGATTTCAAAGGGAGCAGAGCTGTCACCCCCAACAAGCACAAGACCAACCATGTCGTCGTGGAATAGGCGGATGATTTTTGTGAATTTCCTCGGACAGCCAAGCTTGGAGAGTATGACCCACAGCGCCTCCCTGTTCACCGTGTCGAAGGCTTTTGTTAAGTCGATGAAGACAGCGTAGAGGTCCATCCGCTGCTCAATACACTTTTCTTGGACCTGTCTCACCGAGAAGACCATGTCGATGGTGCTGCGGCCTGGTCTGAAGCCAGACTGTGACTCTGGCAGTGACGGTTCTGACACAGCGCTGATCAGGCGGTTTAAGATGACTCTTGCTAGATTTTCCCAGCGACTGAGAGGAGGGAGACGCCTCGGTAGTTACCACAGTCAGACTTGCTGCCTTGTTTTTATACAGGGAGACAACAGTGGCATCTCGAAAGTCTTGTGGCATGGTTTCTTCCCCCCAAATGCTGCAGAGTATGTCGTGGAGAGTGTCCAGGGCCTGGACCGGCTGCCTTGTACATCTCGGCTGGGATGCCGTCCATGCCTGGTGCCTTACCACTGCTCGTCTGCTTCACTGCCTTAGTGATTTCCTCGAGGCTGGGTAGGAGGTCAAGCTCTTCCAGGGCCGGCTTCTCCGGGATAGCGTTCAAGGCTGAAGAGTCGACTGTGGACGGTCTGTTGAGTAAGGTGGAGAAATGTTCCCTCCAGCGTTGCGTGATGCTGTCCTTGTCTTTCAGCAGGGTCTTGCCATCTGCAGACAGGAGTGGGGTGGTGCTGGGTCTCTGTGGTCCGTAGACAGCCTTGAGCGAGTTGAAGAACTCTTTGGAGTAATTCAGCTCGGCATATCGTTGAACCTCATCAGCTTTCCTGTCCCACCAGCTGTCTTGCATTGTGCGCAGTTCTCTCTGGGCTTTGCTCTGGAGGTGCTTGAAGCGATCCTTCTTGGAGATGGAGGATAGATCGTTCTGCCAGTTGATATAGGCAGTGTGTTTCTCTTCTAAGAGTTTGTTGATGTCTTCATTGTTTTCATCAAACCAGTCCTGGTGGACATGCTTCTTGAGGCCTAGAGTGGCTTTGGCTGACTCTGTCACCATCTGTTTGAACTGGTTCCATTGTTCTGTTGGGTCTCCAGTCAGCGGTCCCTGAGCAGTCAGAGTCTCATCTAGGTGAGTTTGGAATTTCTCTTTTAAGAGAGGGGTTCTGCAGTTTTGAGATGTTGAATTTTGATCGAGCAGCCTTGGGCTTCTTGCGTTGGACTCTGGCTATGTGAAAATTGAAGACCGCCCTCACTAAACGGTGGTCTGTCCAACACTCAGCTCCTCGCATGGCTCTGGTGATCATCACGTCCCGTGTATCCTGCCGTCGAACAATGACATAGTCTATAAGATGCCAC
>JADBJO010003713.1:116237-123737 GCA_016801955.1 Conus betulinus
GTGTTATCGCCACACAAGAGCAGCTAGGCGAGTCTCGCGACTCTCATGGATCTGAGAATAGACTGGAACTGGTTCAAGTCTCAATGGACTATGTTTCCCATGAATTCAAAAACTGCTGTAAAGTCTAGTCTCACAGACGACATTGTTGCAGCGTCAGACAGTACAGATTCTGATTTTCTGGAAGCATTTGAAATGTACAAAACAAATCGTCACGGGAAATCTGTCTTTAAGAGACCTTTTGAAAACACATAATCTGCTCCTGAGATCATCAAGAAGCTGCAGGATCACAAGATCACTATGAAAAGCAGGGCAAGCACATTGTGGTTGCAGTATATGCCCATGATTGAAATTCTGAAAACGTTCACCGAGGCAGAAAGAACTGGTAGCTGGCTTTTGCACTTCTCTGCTGTTCATGACATGCTTCCATACCTAGCTGGAGCAGGGCACAGTCTGTACACCAAATCAGCTCATCTCTATCTCCAGATGACGGATAAACTTCCTGTCACCCACCCTGATGTCTACAATAGTTTTCTTAATGGATATCATGTTGTTCGAAAAAGCAACAGGCTTCTGGACGGGTCTTTCTTCTGACCTTGTTATTGAGCAGGTTTTGATGCGCAATACCAAGTCAGCTGGAGGCTTGACAAGAGGAAGCCCGAGTTACACACGAACTTCCCCGTGCACTGATTTCTGATTTTAAAAAATCAACAAAACAAAACAAAGCAAAACAAACGAAACCAAACAAACATGAAAATGGTCACCAGCAGTATCTGGATTAGTTGCTGCTGCCTTCCTCCTGGAATTCGACCACACAAAACATGCTATCCAAATTCCTTTCAAACGTCTTGCTGGGTCGCCTAGCGAGGTAAAATCATCCCTCCCATCCCCCTTTTGCACAAACCAACTGAACGTCTACAGCCCGTAAATTTCTTGTGGTCACACGAATGAATTTTTTTTTTAATTATTATCACTCAACTTGCATTTCCGTACGATGATGCTACTCTCAAACACACACACAAACACACACAACACACACACAGAGTCATCTTTTCAAAAATACACCTCCCAGTCAAATCATATAACATACATCTACATCTGCCGAATCACGGTGATGTGTAGTCGGCCACACGCAAACATGCATTTGCCACTCATACATCATCAACATAGGCGAAAAGGACGCAGAAAAAGACCGATTCCCAAACCAGGCTTTCCAGCGGCAATGACCTTCACACGAACACGTTGATTCCTGACCCGGGCACGCAGTCAAGAAAGCCCACGGACGCACAGGCGGCTTTATCACAGTTACTGCACTTCCAGGAAATAAAGTTCTTGCAGGGTGAAATTTCACAACAGTTCTACTGCAGGATAAACTTCACAACAGTTCTACTGCAGGATGAATTTCATAACAGTTCTACTGCAGGATGAATTTCACAACAGTTCTACTGCAGGATGAATTTCACAACAGTTCTACTGCAGGATGAATTTCACAACAGATGAATTTCACAACACAGTTCTACTGCAGGATGGATTTCACAACAGTTCTACTGCAGGATGAATTTTACAACAGTTCTACTGCAGAATGAATTTCATAACAGTTCTACTACAGGATGAATTCCACAACAGTTCTACTGCAGGATAAATTTCACAACAGTTCTTCTGCAGGATGAAATTCACAATAGTTCTACTGCAGGATGAATTTCATAACAGTTCTACTGCAGGATGAATTTCATAACAGTTCTACTGCAGAATGAATTTCATAACAGTTCTACTGCAGGATCAATTTCATAACAGTTCTACTGCAGGATGGATTTTATAACAGTTCTACTGCAGGATGAATTTCATAACAGTTTCTACTGCAGGATGGATTTTGTAACAGTTCTACTGCAGGATGAATTTCATAACAGTTCTACTGCAAGATGAATTTCATAACAGTTCTACTGCAGGATGGATTTTATAACAGTTCTACAGGATGGATTTTATAACATTTCTACTGCAGGATGAATTCCACAACAGTTCTACTGCAGGATGTCCACACAACAGTTCTACTGCAGGATGAATGTTTCAGTCCACAACACAGACATAGGGACCCGGTCCTCTCTCTCTCTCTCTCTCTCTCTCTCTCTCTCTCTCTCTCTCTCTCTCTCTCTCTCTCTCCATCTCTGTCTGTCTCTCTCTCTCTCTCGCTCTCGCGCGCGCGCGCGCGCGCGCGTGTGTGTGTGTGTGTGTGTGTGTGTGTGTGTGTGTGTGTGTGCCTCTGTCTGTCTGTCTGTCTGTCTGTCTGTCTGTCTGTCTCTCTCTCTCTCTCTCTCTCTCTCTCTCTCTCTCTCTCTCTCTCTCTCTCTCTCTCTCTCTCTCTCAGCAGCTCCCTTGCCTGGCTGCCAGCAAGAAGGATTTTGAACAATGTCTGAAGATTTTCGTTAGTCCTTTCGTCAAACAGCTCCATGAGGCCGGTGGCAGGGCCATCATCTCGCTTGGAAGGTATTTTGAACAGTCTCCTGCAAGACCTGAGTCTGTCGTCATTCCGCATGGAAGATTGGGGACAGCAAACTGTGGTAGTGCTCCGTCTGATACCATCCCATCAGCCCCCTGTCAACCCAGCTCACAGCGACACAGTGGCCCATCGCAAGAAATGTCCGTCACAGATTGCGAGAGGCAAAAGAAGAGCCGAGGCACCCAGGACAACAGTCGTTCAGCAAGAGCAAGGGAAACATTCTTTTTTCATCTGCTCCGGCCCTGTTTCTGCCCACTCCTCCCAGTTTAGTCTATAGTGAAATAAATTCTACCACACAGGATACTTTCCAAGATGACAGCCCCAGTGACCGTCACTGCCATGGAGCAGACCGCGCACGTGGGACACGGCATGACGACCAGCTGCTGAATACTGTGAGTGACAGTGAGCAACTCCGAACTAGTTATACAACACTTCGTCTTCTTCGTTCTCGGGGGCTACAGCGCGGTGATTCGCCATTGGTGCCATTTAAAAAAAAATTTTATGAATGTGACCTTTCTCGGTCCCAGCTTTATGGTAGCCACGTTCCATATTCGGGAAAAAAAAAAAAAAACAATACAATGCTGCTACACAACGCGCTGTACAATGCAAAGTAGCCACAGTACAACGCAACACCATCCCACCATCACCCGTACAACCAGTCTCATAACGTAACCACCGTACAACACAATGCCATTCCACTACCCGTACAACCAGTCTCACAATGTGATCACCGTACAACACAACACCACCCCACCACCCGTACAACCAATTTCACAATGTGACCGCCGTACAAACACAACACCATCCCACCACCCGTACAACCAGTCTTACAATGTAACGACCGTATAATCACAACACCATCCCACCACGCATACAACCAGCCTCACAACGTGACCACCTTACAACACAACATCATCCCACCACCTGTACAACCAGTCTTACGATTTTAACCACCTTACAACGCAACACCATCCCACCATCACCCGTACAACCAGTCTTACAATGTAACCACCTTACAACACAACACCATCCCACCACCCGTACAACCAGTCTTACAATGTAACCACCTTACAACGCAACACCATCCCACCATCACCCGTACAACCAGTCTTACAATGTAAACACCTTACAACACAACACCATCCCACCACCGTACAACCCAGTCTTACAATGTAACCACCTTACAACACAACACCATCCCACCACCCGTACAACCAGTCTTACAATGTAACCACCGTACAACACAGCATCCCACCAGCCGTACAACCAGTCTCACAATGTGACTACCTTACAAAAAACAAAACCATCACACCACCTGTACAACCAGTCTTACAAAGTAACCACCGTGCAAACGCAACACTATCCCACCACCCCTACAACCAGTCTCACGATGTAACGACCGTGTAATCACAACACCATCCCACCACCCGTACAACCAGTCTTTCAATGTAACTACTACCCGTACAACACAACACAACACAACACAACACAACACAACACAACACAACACAACACAACAACACAACATCCCATCCTTTGCCCGCAAAACCAGCCAGTCTCACGGTAACGGCAGAACCAAGGTCCCGCTGAAACTGGGGAAATCGCGGAACCACTGCCCGTACTCGTTGACCGGACTGTGAACCCTGACCCACACCTTCTGGCCAGCCGCCAGCCGCACCATCATGCTGCCCCGAGCCTCCGTGATGGCCGCCCTCGATACCACAATGCACCACGTTCTCCACCATCATGTACACGCCGACGCTGGCGTTTTCGGTGCGGCTGGCCACGGTGGCGCGGTGAAGAAGTAGAGGCCGGAGTGCGGGGCGCGGTGAACACGCCCTGGCGGAGTTGTAGTGTTCGCCCGTGTTGGCCCTCACCCCGCAGAACATCATGGCCTGGTGCTGTTTCGTTTTGCTCTCCTCCAACCCGCAGACGTAGAACAGCGGCCCGGCCTTTCCTGCAAGATGGGGGTACGTGTCTGTGTGTTAAGCTGTTGTGTCGGTTGGTAAGTGTATGGGGGTGGGGGGTGGGGAGGGGGGGGGGGGGGGGGGGGGGGGGGGGGGCAAGAGCGGAGCGATGTGTGGTGTAACGTGGGTGTGTTAGAGGGTGGTGGTGGTGGTGAGAACGCTTCCATCTCTCTGTCTCTGTCTGTCTGTCTGTCTGTCTGTCTGTCTGTCTCTCTCTCTCTCTCTCTCTCTCTCTCTCTCTCTCTCTCTCTCTCTCACACACACAGCACAGACACATATGCACACACACATACATATGCGCGCGTGCACGCACACACACACACACGCGCGCGCGCGCGCGCGCGCGCGCACGCACATAACTGCACGCGCGTGCGTGCATGCGCTTAAAGTTTGACATTGGAATGGCTGCAGTGAAATTTCTACAGCCTCCAACAAATGGAACAAAAATTCACAATACAGTAGCCTCCAGTTTCGACCTGTGGGTCGTCTTCAGTAGAGACAAAGACAACAACAACAACAACAACAACGACGACGACGACGACGACGACGACGACGACGACGACAACGACAACAACAAACCGCAGAAACGAATGAAGATTTTGCTGAGGGAATGGGTATGTTTGCGACCGAGTAGGAAAGGACATTGAGAGTTACGTTCTCCTGGATTAGTGTTCAGCACCCAGATTGTCTTGCTGGTGCAAGACCTGCGTTGTTGTCTGTCTCCGTGTACGAGAGTCTTCGCATACATTTCTCCTAATGTCATTCCATAGTTGTGTTCATAGTCATCCTTCTCCCGTCACTGTTTGCGAACCATCTGCTTATATCTGTTAATATTTTTATCATTCACCCAGTCTAGTTTGAAAGAAAATGAAAGAGAAAGAAGGAAAAAGTTATCGCTCACGCAGTCTAGTTAGAAAGAAAAGAAAAGAGAAAAAAAGAAGTTATCGCTTATCAAGTCTAGTGAGAAAGAAAAGAAAAGAGACAGAAAATACAAAAGTTATCATTCACCCAGTATATTAGGAAAGGAAAGAAAAGAGAAAGAAAGAAAAGAAGTTATCACTCACCCAGTCTAGTTAGAAAGAAAAGAGAAAGAAAGGAAGTTATTACTCCCCCAGTGTAGTTAGAAAGAAAACGAAAAAAGAGAAAGAAAGAAAAAAGAACAGTTATCACTCACCCAGTTAGAAAGAAAAGAAGTTGTTGTCACTCACCCTGTCTAGTTAGAAAGAAAAGAAAAAGAAAGAAAGTTATCCCTCACCCAGTCTAGTTAGAAAGAAAAGAAAGAAAGAAAAAACAGTTATAACTCACCCAGTCTAGAAAGAAAAGTTATCACTCACCCAGTCTAGTTAGAAAAGAAAAGAAAAGCGAAAGAAAAAAAGTGTCAATCACCATGTCTAGTTAGAAAGAAAAGAAAAAAGAGACAGAAAGAAATAAGTTATCATTCACCCTGTCTAGTTAGAAAGAAAATAAAAGAAAAGAGAAAGAAGAAAGTTATCACTCACCAAGTCAAGTTAGAAAGAAAAGAAAAGAGAAAGAAAAAAGTTATCACTCACCCAGTGTAGTAAAAAGAAAGAAAAGAAAAGTTATCACTCGCCCCCAGTCTAAGAAAAAAAGAAAGAAAAAGAAAGAAAAAGAAAAGGGAAAGAAGAAAACGTTATGACTCACCCAGTCTAGTTGGAACGAAAAGAAAAGAGAAAGAAAAAAGTTACTACTCATCCAGTCTAGTTAGAAAGAAAAAGAAATGAGAAAGAAAGAAGTTATCACTCACTCGGTCTAGTTTCCAGCACAGTGACTGTTAAACTGTTGTCTGGAATCTCATCTCACTAACCTAGTCTAGTTAGAAAGAAAAGAAAAGAGAAAGAAAGAAAGAAGTTACCACTCGTCCAGTCTAGTTAGAAAGAAAAAGAAAAGGGTAAGAAAAAAGAAGTTATCACTCACCCAGTCATCTCAACCACCCAGGCTAGTCAGAAGGAAAGAGGAAAAAACCTTATCACTCACCCAGTCTAGTTTCCAGCGCAGTGACTTTGGCATTGTTGTCTAGGATCTCATCCAGCAACGTCTTCACATGTTCCACCTCCGTCTTCACCTCAGGCACCTGCTCTAGCTCTGCCTTCAGGGCATCCACGTGACGAGTCAGCGTGTTCTGCTTCTGTTCCAGCTCTGCCTTCCAGGTGTCCACGTCCGATGCCAGCCTTGTCTGGCTTTGCTGGAGCTGGCTGTGTTCTGCTTGGACAGTCTCAACATGTTCCGCTTGCAGCTTGACCATATTAGTGTGAAATGTCGTCTGGTCCGTTCTGATCGCGCCCATGTCGGCGCGAAGGGTGCCCTGTTTTGCCCGAAGTGTGTTGATCTCTGATTTCATGTTGTGGTGGTCGGCTGAGAGTGTGTGGTGCACCGCCTGAATCCCTGTTGCCTGTGTCCGAATGGCCTCATTTTCTGTCTTCAGGTGATTGAGGTCTGTGTGTATCCCATTCATCTGTGCTTTGATGGTCTCATTATCTGTCTTCAGCTGACTGACTTCGGTCTGTCTCTCATTCATCTGTGCTTCAATCGTGTCCTTATCGGTCTTCAGCTGACTGATGTCTGTTTCAATGCCATTAACCTTTGCTTCAATCGTCTCATTATCTGCCTTAAGCTCATTGAGGTCGGTCTGAATCCCATTAACACGTGCTTGAATCGAATCATTATCTGCTTTAAGCTCATTGAAGTCGGTCTGAATCCCATTAACATGTGATTCAATCGAACCATTATCTGCTTTAAGCTCATTGAGGTCAGTCTGAATCTGTGTGACCTGCGCCTGAAAGGTGTCAAGGTTTGTCTGAAGCTGAGTGAGCTTTGACTGAAGGCTGTGGGGGACAGTGATCACTTCCGGTGCAGACTGGGCGTCCGCCACGTTGGCTATTTCTTCTCTCCCTTTCACAGTCTCCTCCTGCTGCACGTGCTCCGTCTCCCGCCGCCCCAGACAGGTGGTTTGTCTGCCGACCCGGCCTCATGGCGTTGACCTCAGACAGCAATTTGTTGTGGTACTGCTTCATACTGCTCTGC
>JADBJO010003713.1:136237-176237 GCA_016801955.1 Conus betulinus
TGAATTTTTCATGGAAGGAGTCTTTCCCTATGATGCTTTTGGCTGATCCTGTATCTGTCTCAAAGGTTAGACTCTCGTTGTCTACTTTCATGGTGACTCCCCATGGTTTCTCCCCTTTCTAAGAGTGATGGAACATTCCTAGTCGACGACTGTTTTCTTCTTCTTCACCCTCCGCTCTGTTAGTAACATGCTGCTATACACCTTTAATGTCCAAGAATTCATTAGGATTTTTATGAGAACTTCAGCACAAACTGCGCAAATAATCTTTCTGGTGGAAAGCATGACACTCGTTAAGTCTCGACCTTGCATGTAGACGCATCATGCTGCTGTCCACATCTGTCACAATTTCTCGCGCCTGTGGTTGTGCTCTGCGCTTTCCGCCTGCTGCAAACAAGGCCATAGTTTATCACACATTTCTGCCGTTTCAGCGGCTGGCGTGACGCATCGTTGCCTTATTAAGTACTCTGTGCATTCTACTGCCGAGGCGAGCCGCTTTCTCTGGTCGCACGAAATGGCTCAGCGTGCGCAGGCGGTTACAAGTGCTTTGGTGAATGATAACGTTCTTTCGCTTCAGGGTTTAACTGAGTGTCTTGTGTCATCCAATCCCATGATAAACGTATCTCTGAGAGCTTCGTTTAGAAAGCTCCCGAACTGACACTGAGAGGTCAACCTTTTCAGTTCTGCTACAAAATGTGTGATTGACCAGATCTATGCGTCTCTTTGTTTCCTAGTCCCACAAACGGCCGATTCCTGCGGTTGAATGTGCTCTTTCAAAACCGCCCATCTCATCAAGAGTTTGCCGGTGGAAGGAGTTGGTTTGTAGGACTTCTGTCCAGCTACACTAAACTCTTGTCGCTTCACGCGCATTGTTCGCTCAAAAAAAAAAAAAAAAAAAAAAAAAAAAAAAAAAAAAAAAAAAAGAAAGAAAATTCAAATGTTCAAAGAATGAATCAACAGCAAATCCTTATTTCCCGAGAAAAGACGGGTTGCCAAAAGTAAGAATTAAGACTAGAATAGCGTTAGGCTTAGGACTTAATTATGCAAACTCCGTCAACGCAGTCTCTCGACCCAGCACAAAAGAAAAAAAGTTGATCTGACCTTATTGTTGCGAAGTCCCACTCCAAGATTTCACGATATAAAACAGGAGAAAAAAAAAAGATAGATATATAATACTGTATAACTAAAATTTGCCTAGCAAAGACACAGATCAGGAATAGTTTTACTGTGACGGATATGTCAGAGGAGCACATGCACACTTCAAGAAAACTGCTGATCTGCAAGCGTGTCCGGATGTAGTTTCGTCCTGGTGCACTTGGGGGTTTTCCGTTCATAGGGAGGTTAGATCAATCTTTGCGATGCAAGAACTATTCACGCATCCTCGTCGCCAGTTCTGTCGTATTTGTGGGTGACTAACACTACATAACTGATATACAACACAAACTCCTGGGAACACGACTGGATAGATTCCCAGGGTTTATTCTACAATGAACCAACCAAGGATATGGGAGATTTCTGTCAGGACTGGAATCCACCTCCAAGTCTTTTTATCTCTCTTAGGAAGGAAAATTCTCTTTTTCTTGGCTGGTCTTATCACATACATGTATAATATACCGGGAACATCTTAGGATGGACATAGGCACATGATGGACTTAAAGGATTCATAACACTTCTTCCTCTCTCTCTCTCTATCTCTCTCTCATGCATAACACTTCTCTCTCTCTCTCTCTCTCTCTCTTTGATCTACAAGTCACTGAATTATTTTCTTGTAACCAAACCAAGCCAGCTTAAAAACAAAAAAAACAAAAACATGTTTGTTGAGCTTTAGTTTCTTCGCTTGCTTGTTTGATACCTTTTGTCAAAGCCGTGAGAGAGAGAGAGAGAGAGAGAGAGAGTAGCAGGAACTTCGGGATCATTCTTTTCTTCCGAAGTTAGAAAAAAACGTGACATCGGGGCGCACTCTTGAAACTTGGCGTCTGCTTCCGTAAGTTTTCAAGCTGTAAACCCAACTCAGCGTGGGATTCCCTGCTCTCATTTACGGGACGCTTTAACTCAGGTAAGTGGCATTTACTTGCATTGCTCTTACACTCTTGCACGCCTGTAAGTCACACACAACGATTATTCACGGATGCAGGTGAGATATCCCACGCAAATCAACACATCACAGTATTTAAAACTGCTTTCAGCAGTCCTTGGATAGTTTTCTTGTTTTATTTCATTGTTTTTTCTTTTTGTTTTTACTGCTGACGAATATCGTTACATACAAACTGAATGTCCAAGTGTTTGCTGTGTTCCTTTGGTTCCCCACGAATGGATTAAAAATTATAGTCCCGTCAACAGCAGAGTTATCTCAGGACTGTCACCACGTTCCAAACTACCACGTATATATATGTTAAAAAAAAGATAAAAGCAAAACCTCTCCCAACCCATTAAAAACAGATTAAAAGAACCAATCCTAGGATTAAAAACCAACACGTTGAAATAAGATAAGACAATGTTGCCCACAGCCCAGCCGACCGCAAAGGGCCACACCAGGGCCGTCACCACGTTAAAAACAACTCACAAGGCAGTCATTCACACAATTCTTTAAAATACGTCCAAAAACACATCCACAGTGAGATACTTAGGTAAACAAGACATGGGGGGACGGTGCAGCCAGGCGGGCAGTGACCCGTTGGTTTGTTCTTACATGGTGTACTTCGCTTCATGCCAGTGTGTGGATGTGAATGGGCAGCATGTTTTTGCTTAAAGATAGGAACTTAGGTGAACCAAGAGAGTTCAACCACAGAATGCATGACAGTAACCCCAAACCTGGCTTTTGACCCTGTCGGTAACCTAAAACTTAATGCTAACCAAAACATAATCATAACCTAATCCAAATTTTATTAAACCTAGTTACCAGTTAAACCCCCCATCGATAAACTCAAAATTGTGATGCAGTTCAGGGCAGTGCAGTTGCCTTATCTTGTTCTCCATTTATAAAGGGTAGAACATTTGCTATACGCAACAAAACAGAAATGAACGGTCAGTTAAGAAATCAGAAGGGATAATGTTGAACTAGCTTCTTCCAGCTGGTTCTAGTTGGGGAACCATACTCCATTGTGGTCTCAGTTTCATCAAGGAGGTATCACTGCATGCGGGACTGGTCCATACATGCTGCACCATATCTGCTAAGTTTTGAGACCACACTGCGCATGATTTAAAGCTGATGGATAAAACGAATTAATGACTAAAATGAGAGAATTGAAGAAGAGGGTCTCATGGCTATGACTTATAGCAGATGTCTGACCTACGCATTAGCCCAATGCGCTGGTCAGACCTCGAGTGCCTGCCTAACATTGGTGGTGCCATGATTATATCGCTCCAACGTGGATCGCATTAGAGATATGCATGCCAGGCACTAACATAGGTGCTGTTATTGAGGATGCTTCTGAGGAAGCCAACTGTACCACTAGCCTTCTTGCTTTTGTGGGTAATTAGCCTACATCAGGTCCCGTGCCATCATGATGCCAAGGCAGGAAATCGAGTTGACATACTTGAAGATTTTTTTTTTCGTGAAGACTGTTAGAGAAGATGGACTAGTTCTTTGCAGGCATGCATACCACATTTATGGGTTTGACTGCATGTCTAGTCAATGGCCAATACTTCCAGACTGTCGAGGTCCTCCATAAGAGTAGTGTAGTGGTCCCACAAGATGTGAATCACCCTGTAAAGCAGGTACATGTCAGACATGTACATACACAATATATGTGACATGAACACACACACGCACACACACACACACACACACACACACACACACACACACACACACACATGCACACGCTCACACACATACACACACGCACGCACGCACGCACGCACGCACGCACGCACGCACGCACGCACGCACGCGCACACGCACGCACACACATGCATGCACATACACACACACACACACACACACACACACACACACACACACACACACACACACACACACACACACACACACACATGCAGAATGTAGAACCAACTATTTTTTTTCAGAATTCATAGTAATAATGAAAACAGTGTGGTCAGATATTTGTTTAGCAAATGTTCTTCAAACTTACTAGAGGCTTTGCAAAATTAGTTTATTATTTATGATCACTGGCTCCCCTCCCCTTTTTTTTTCTCTAGTGCAGAATTTATAAATAGACACTCCCCCCCACACCTCACCCCTATCCCATTCTGTGCAGAATGTATAACTCATTTTTTTCCCATTGCAGAAGTTATGGTAGAAATTTTTTCCCCAATGAAGAATTCATTATTATGATTTCCCTCCCTCTCCTCCCAGGGCAGATTTTTTTTTTTTTTTTTTTTTTGTCTCCTATATTTATGTCTAACCATTTTTTGCTTCTGTGCAACCTTTGTGATTTTTTGTTGGTGCAGGTTTAAATAACAGATCAATTTTTTTTCATGCAGAATTTCTGGTTGACAGTTTCTTCCAATTTACAATTTATTACTGACCTTTTTTAAAAAAAGTGCAAAATATGTAACTCACCTTTTTTGTTTTCTTCATTGCAGGATGCGGCCTGTTCAGGGGGCACGACTATGGTTCACAGCGCTGTGCTCTGTGGTGGTGGTCTCCCTTAGTCTGGGTCAGGAACTGGAGAAGCAGGTGGTAGTGATTGGCGGGGGCATGGCGGGACTGTCAGCAGCGAGGCGTATCACCAACCAAGGCAGAGAGGGCGCTTTACTGTGCAGGTGTTCGAGGCACGGAGAGAGCGCTATGGAGGACGGGTGTGGACGGACAGGCTGAAAACCCCAAGGCGCGAGGTGAACTACTTCGTTTGTGTTGTCGTTTCTCCTTCTTAAGATAATTGGTTGCTTGTTCTTCGTTTTCATTGTCTTAAATGTTGTTTGTTTTTTCCTGAAGAAGACCCAAGAGATCGAAATGCATCGTGTTTTCCTGTAATCTGTTTGTATGGTCTTGCAGAAGTAATAAACTTTCTTTAAAAAAAAATTTTCCTCCTTTGAATGGAAATGGAAATGAGGGGGGGGGGGGGGGGGGGGGGAGGGAGACAAGGAGGAGGGGGATGTATAAGTGCAGGCAGTTAGTTGATCAGTTCATTTATTTATACACTTTTATTTTCAGTCTAAGCTAAAGTTTTATATGGTTGTAGAATCATAAAGATCAGAGGTTATCAGTAAGAAATAAAAACTTATTAACACAAGATAGGCACACACACACACACACACACACACACACACACACACACACACACACACACACACTCACACACACACACACACACACACACACACACACACACATGTAGAGAAAAAGGGGAGAAGGGATGGGAGCCCATGGGCAAATTCTCTGGCCCTGCATACACTGCTGTCTCGATGACCTCAGTTTCAATGTCCTCTCCAAGTCTGTGTCCTTGATTCGATTCCACCGGGGTCATTGGTTTGGGCATATTCATGGGGGCTGTCACTGGATGCACATGGTGGTGCCCTCCTAAGGGAGAGGTCATTCGCGCAGGCTCCGCAACTAAGCAATTATCGTTGTCAGTAGGGGGCTTCACTAAACACCACCGAAGTAACTCAGCAGCAGTGCAGTGTCTCCTCCAGCAAATTGCCTCATGACAACTTGACACTGACTACTCCCTGTGGATGCTGGTGCCATTGCTGCAGCGGGATGGACCAGGCCAGGGCTGTGGACGGAGAGGGGGGGGGTCGGGGGAGGGGGTGGGGGCTCGGAGTGAGCGGTGTTGGTGCAATGCCACTGAAGTGGCACAGAAGATGGGACAGCAAAAAAAAAAAAAAAAAAAAAAAAATGGTGGCTGTGTGTTGCAGGACTGGAGGTGGACCTGGGAGCGTTTGCGCTGAACGTGGGCAGCCCCTTCACCAACCCTCTGCTGAACCTGACTCGTGACCTGGAGCTGGAGACCGCCACACTGAGCGACCCGCAGTTCATCATGCCAAGCACCAACAAGAAGTACTCCGGGGACCAGCTGCACAGAGCTTTTTGTGGCAGCAACTTCCGTGAGTGCATGGTGTGTGTGAGTGTGCCTGTGAATGCACAGCACAGAGCTTTTGTGGCAGCAACTTCCGTGAGTGCATGGTTTGTGTGAGTGTGCCTGTGAATGCACAGCACAAAGCTTTTGTGGCAGCAACTTCCGTGAGTGCAGGGTTTGTGTGAGTGTGCCTGTGAATGCACAGCACAGAGCTTTTTGTGGCAGCAACTTCCGTGAGTGCATGGTTTGTGTGAGTGTGCCTGTGAATGCACAGCACAGAGCTTTTGTGGCAGCAACTTCCGTGAGTGCATGGTTTGTGTGAGTGTGCCTGTGAATGCACAGCACAGAGCTTTTGTGGCAGCAACTTCCGTGAGTGCATGGTTTGTGTGAGTGTGCCTGTGAATGCACAGCACAGAGCTTTTTGTGGCAGCAACTTCCGTGAGTGCATGGTTTGTGTGAGTGTGCCTGTGAATGCACAGCACAGAGCTTTTGTGGCAGCAACTTCCGTGAGTGCATGGTTTGTGTGACTGTGCCTGTGAATGCACAGCACAGAGCTTTTGTGGCAGCAACTTCCGTGAGTGCATGGTTTGTGTGTGTGTGCCTGTGAATGCACAGCACAGAGCTTTTGTGGCAGCAACTTCCGTGAGTGCATGGTTTGTGTGAGTGTGCCTGTGAATGCACAGCACAGAGCTTTTGTGGCAGCAACTTCCGTGAGTGCATGGTGTGTGTGAGTGTGCCTGTGAATGCACAGCACAGAGCTTTTGTGGCAGCAACTTCCGTGAGTGCATGGTTTGTGTGAGTGTGCCTGTGAATGCACAGCACAGAGCTTTTGTGGCAGCAACTTCCGTGAGTGCTTGGTTTGTGTGAGTGTGCCTGTGAATGCACAGCACAGAGCTTTTGTGGCTGCAACTTCCGTGAGTGCATGGTTTGTGTGAGTGTGCCTGTGAATGCACAGCACAAAGCTTTTGTGGCAGCAACTTCCGTGAGTGCATGGTTTTGTGTGAGTGTGCCTGTGAATGCACAGCACAAAGCTTTTGTGGCAGCAACTTCCGTGAGTGCATGGTGGTTGTGTGAGTGTGCCTGTGAATGCACAGCACAAAGCTTTTGTGGCAGCAACTTCCGTGAGTGCTTGGTTTGTGTGACTGTGCTGTGAATGCACAGCACAAAGCTTTTGTGGCAGCAAACTTCCGTGAGTGCTTGGTTTGTGTGAGTGTGCTGTGAATGCACAGCACAAAGCTTTTGTGGCTGCAACTTCCGTGAGTGCATGGTTTGTGTGAGTGTGCCTGTGAATGCACAGCACAAAGCTTTTGTGGCAGCAACTTCCGTGAGTGCATGGTTTGTGTGACTGTGCCTGTGAATGCACAGCACAGAGCTTTTGTGGCAGCAACTTCCGTGAGTGCATGGTTTGTGTGAGTGTGCCTGTGAATGCACAGCGCAGAGCTTTTTTGTGGCAGCAACTTCCGTGAGTGCATGGTTTGTGTGAGTGTGCCTGTGAATGCACAGCGCAAAGCTTTTGTGTGGCAGCAACTTCCGTGAGTGCAGGGTTTGTGTGAGTGTGCCTGTGAATGCACAGCACAAAGCTTTTGTGGCAGCAACTTCCGTGAGTGCATGGTTTGTGTGAGTGTGCCTGTGAATGCACAGCACAGAGCTTTTGTGGCAGCAACTTCCGTGAGTGCATGGTTTGTGTGAGTGTGCCTGTGAATGCACAGCACAGAGCTTTTGTGGCAGCAACTTCCGTGAGTGCATGGTTTGTGTGACAGTGCCTGTGAATGCACAGCACAAAGCTTTTGTGGCAGCAACTTCCGTGAGTGCTTGGTTTGTGTGACAGTGCCTGTGAATGCACAGCACAAAGCTTTTTGTGGCAGCAACTTCCGTGAGTGCATGGTTTGTGTGAGTGTGCCTGTGAATGCACAGCACAAAGCTTTTGTGGCAGCAACTTCCGTGAGTGCATGGTTTGTGTGAGTGTGCCTGTGAATGCACAGCACAAAGCTTTTGTGGCAGCAACTTCCGTGAGTGCATGGTTTTGTGTGAGTGTGCCTGTGAATGCACAGCACAAAGCTTTTGTGGCTGCAACTTCTGTACGTGCATGGTTTGTGTGAGTGTGCCTGTGAATGCACAGCACAGAGCTTTTGTGGCAGCAACTTCCGTGAGTGCATGGTTTGTGTGAGTGTGCCTGTGAATGCACAGCACAAAGCTTTTGTGGCAGCAACTTCCGTGAGTGCATGGTTTTGTGTGAGTGTGCCTGTGAATGCACAGCACAAAGCTTTTGTGGCAGCAACTTCCGTGAGTGCATGGTTTGTGTGAGTGTGCCTGTGAATGCACAGCACAAAGCTTCTGTGGCAGCAACTTCCGTGAGTGCATGGTTTGTGTGACTGTGCCTGTGAATGCACAGCACAAAGCTTCTGTGGCAGCAACTTCCGTGAGTGCATGGTTTGTGTGAGTGTGCCTGTGAATGCACAGCACAAAGCTTTTGTGGCAGCAACTTCTGTAAGTGCATGGTTTGTGTGAGTGTGCCTGTGAATGCACAGCACAAAGCTTTGTGGCAGCAACTTCCGTGAGTGCATGTTTTGTGTGAGTGTGCCTGTGAATGCACAGCACAAAGCTTTTGTGGCAGCAACTTCCGTGAGTGCATGGTTTGTGTGAGTGTGCCTGTGTGAATGCACAGCACAAAGCTTTTGTGGCAGCAACTTCCGTGAGTGCATGGTTTGTGTGACTGTGCCTGTGAATGCACAGCACAAAGCTTTTGTGGCAGCAACTTCCGTGAGTGCATGGTTTGTGTGAGTGTGCCTGTGAATGCACAGCACAAAGCTTTTGTGGCAGCAACTTCCGTAAGTGCATGGTTTGTGTGAGTGTGCCTGTGAATGCACAGCACAAAGCTTTTGTGGCAGCAACTTCCGTGAGTGCATGGTTTGTGTGAGTGTGCCTGTGAATGCACAGCACAAAGCTTTTGTGGCAGCAACTTCCGTGAGTGCATGGTTTGTGTGAGTGTGCCTGTGAATGCACAGCACAAAGCTTTTGTGGCAGCAACTTCTGTAAGTGCATGGTTTTGTGTGAGTGTGCCTGTGAATGCACAGCGCAAAGCTTTGTGGCAGCAACTTCCGTGAGTGCATGGTTTGTGTGAGTGTGCCTGTGAATGCACAGCGCAAAGCTTTTGTGGCAGCAACTTCTGTAAGTGCATGGTTTTTGTGTGAGTGTGCCTGTGAATGCACAGCACACAAAGCTTTTGTGGCAGCAGCAACTTCCGTGAGTGCATGGTTTGTGTGACTGTGCCTGTGAATGCACAGCACAAAGCTTCTGTGGCTGCAACTTCTGTACGTGCTTGGTTTGTGTGACTGTGCCTGTGAATGCACAGCACAAAGCTTTTGTGGCAGCAACTTCCGTGAGTGCATGGTTTGTGTGACTGTGCCTGTGAATGCACAGCACAAAGCTTTTGTGGCAGCAACTTCCGTGAGTGCATGGTTTGTGTGACTGTGCCTGTGAATGCACAGCACAAAGCTTTTGTGGCTGCAACTTCCGTGAGTGCATGGTTTGTGTGAGTGTGCCTGTGAATGCACAGCACAAAGCTTCTGTGGCAGCAACTTCCGTAAGTGCATGGTTTGTGTGACTGTGCCTGTGAATGCACAGCACAGAGCTTCTGTGGCAGCAACTTCCGTAAGTGCATGGTTTGTGTGACTGTGCCTGTGAATGCACAGCACAGAGCTTCTGTGGCAGCAACTTCCGTAAGTGCATGGTTTGTGTGACTGTGCCTGTGAATGCACAGCACAAAGCTTTTGTGGCAGCAACTTCCGTGAGTGCATGGTTTTGTGTGAGTGTGCCTGTGAATGCACAGCACAAAGCTTTTGTGGCTGCAACTTCCGTGAGTGCATGGTTTGTGTGAGTGTGCCTGTGAATGCACAGCACAAAGCTTTTGTGGCAGCAACTTCCGTGAGTGCATGGTGTGTGTGAGTGTGCCTGTGAATGCACAGCACAAAGCTTTTGTGGCTGCAACTTCCGTGAGTGCATGTTTGTGTGAGTGTGCCTGTGAATGCACAGCACAAAGCTTCTGTGGCTGCAACTTCTGTACGTCCTTGGTTTGTGTGACTGTGCATGATGCATGGGAGACAGAGGCTTTGCCAAAATGTCATCCTGGAGAGATTGGCTTTTGAGTGTAAGGTGGGAGAGAGAGTATAGCCTGAATGCCGTCAGGGGGAGAGAGAGAATGGCACTTAGGGCAGCAGGTGAGGAATTAGGCTTTGCTTGAATACATCTGTTTCAAGGCTGAAAATCCTCCACAAACTGGAAACATATTCTATGTGGCTGTCATGAAATTTTTGCCTCCCATAGAATATACCCTCTGTCAGTGGTCTGATAGCAGATGGACATCAATTTATTATGCTCAAATTTGAGATTTCATGTGAAGATTTTGTAAACTCTGGGCTCATATTAATGGAAATCAGCACTGCAATGTAAAGAAAGAAACGTGTGCTGTGATTATTTGCCAAAATGTATGAATGCAAGGTCAAATGGACGTTTTGTAATATTCCTACATGACACGTACACATGACAAAACAGAGAAACTTAAGTCATGGTGGGATTAGCAACAATGTTACAGGCAGCTGTCTTATCGCGACATCATCGAAGGCACAGAAAAAAGAAATGGTTATAACCAGCTGGTCCTGTCAAAATCTGACCAATGAGCAGTTTGGTTGGTTTGATTTTGTTGTTGTTGTTGTTGGTCTGTACACTTTGTTAAGATAGTACTTTACAGTTGTGGCCATTGTACATTGCCAGCTGTGGCCATAGCACTTTTCCAGCGGTGGCCAAATTGTGTATTAACAGGTCCTGAAAGAAGCAGTGTGGGGCAGGCATAGTGACGGTAATATAAGCCTTTGTTCTGTATGTCAACAGATCCTGAAAGACGCCGTGAATCGCAGCCAGAGCGACGGCGGCGACATCTCCGTGAGGACGGCGGTGGACAGGGAGCTGAAGGAGAGGGGGGTGGACGCGCTCCACCCACACACTCCTCCTCCTTCACTCCCTTAGCTCCTACATCATCCCCGATTACTCTGCCCATCTCTACCAGCCCTACGCCCTGGACTTTGGCTTTGAGCGTGTCCTGCTGGATGGCATGGGGGAGCTGTTAGACAGGTAGGTAGGTGGTAAACCTGGTAAACCTGGTGGACAGGTAGGTAGGTGGTAAACCTGGTGGACAGGTAGGTAGGTGGTAAATCTGGTAGACAGGTAGGTAGGTGGTAAACCTGTTTATCCAGGACGGGGGGGAAATTGTGATGATATTGCTTTGAGAGAACTAAATTAATGTATTAGTCAGGCTTAGCAGATGAAGATTATCTCTACACTCATACAAGCATATGCACACTCATGCATTCACCAACTATTCACCTCTCTCAGGGAATGGGATGTCATGCATTTGCTTCTCTCCTAACACGACTGAAAACAAGAGATCCAGTTAGTACTCTACTTATGATTACACATGAACAATCCAAGTAATAAGAGAACAAAACTTCCAAATCCGGGGCCAGGCTTCCACACAGACACACACTTGCACACCACACCACAGTTCTCGCACAAGTCACAGCAATTTCGCTTCACTGCTTGGTGAAGGTGATGTCTTGGGTTGTCTGGCACCAGGTTCCAGGACTGGGTCTCCGTGGTCATCTCTGGGGGCTCCTTTTTGACTTAGAAATCTTTTTCTTTTTCATCCACCTTAGGGTTTTGAATTCAGTCTTTCTTTTGCAGCTTGTCTTTGACCCTAAGCCCTGCGTTAAAAAACGTTGCTTCCACTTCTGTTGCTCAGACCACGTTTCTTTCAACCCTATCTGTCCTGCTCATTCTTCTCTCTCTCTCCTTATGTCTTATGTTATTGCTTGTTCTTGTTCTCTGCTCAGTTTATGTAGGGATTGGAACAATGAATATCCCCTGGGCCATGCCTTTGTCCATGTTGCTTCTCTACCGCCTTGTTTATGTCCATAATGATTTCCCCTCGAGCTGTATTCTTCCACGCATCAGCATCTGCACATTCCTACATAAAAGCTTAACAGCCAACCAGTTCTCGCCAAATGAACATCAAAAATTCTTGACGACTTCGGCGGCCATTTTTTCACACAGTAATTATCCTATACAAAGCTACGACATTGTCGTCCACACACGCACTCCAACCAGCCTGACAAAGCATCCGCACAGTGCCCTACGGCAATACCGACTGAACAAGCCCAAGACTCTTGTTCTTCAAGGTAGTGAACTCCTGACTGAACCTTTAGCACTCACTTGATACTCTGAGGTCTCAGTGGATAGATTTGTCTCCCTTTCACTATCAGGAACTCAGGAGGGTCCTCGCCCGCTTGAATGCCAACTATCACCTGACAATTTGTTACCTGACCTCTTCGGCCTCCTTGACACGGTTCGAACTTTTGTGCTAGGTGAGGGCGCTACTGCTAATTGGCCACTGACACATTTCTCTACCTTACTCAAAATTCTTTTTACTCCAAGGCACTTAAGCCTCTTTGTGAGAGATTTTGTGCCCTCGACACTGTTAGATAGGTAGGTGCAGGGTAATCTGTTAGATAGTTTGGTACAAAATAGCCCCTTAGATAGGTAAGTACATGGTAACCTTGTCAGACGGGAAGGTACAGGGTAGTGTGTTTCACAGGTAGGTACATGGTGACCTGTACATGCATGAAAACTTGCTAGGCAGGTGGTAACCTATTTGACAGATAGGTCCGTGGAACCTGTTGGGTAGGTACATTCACACAGGCAGGTACATGGTAATCAGTAAGGTAGGTATATGGTAACCTGTTAAACAGGTTGGTGCTGTGTAACCTGTTAGATGAACTGGTAGGTACCTGGTAACCTGTTACACAGGCAGGTATGTGGCGACCTGTCAGACAGGTGGGTATATTGTAAAATGTTTGACAGGTAGGTGTATGGTAACCTATTGAATAGGTAGATACACAGTAATATGTTAGGTAGGTATGTGGTAATGTGTTTGACAGGTTAGTCTGACAATAAGCTGGTTTCAATCCGTTTGATATGTGTATGTGTGTGCGTGTGTGTGTGTGCACACAGCTGCAACTTTAGGTTAATCTTGCAATAAACTGGTCTGTGTATGTGTGTGTGTGTGTGTGTGTGTCTGTGTGTGTGTGTGCATGAGTATGTGTGTGTGCGCGTGCGCATGTGCATGTGTGTGTCCCCCAATACACATCTCTTTTTGCTGTACCGACAGATTGGCCAGTGGAAGAGAGGACGAAAGCCCATTGAAGATCAGCTTACGCACAGCGGTACGACAAATCAAAATGGATAGGTCACAGGGCAAAGTTGTTCTGAGGTTGAAGGACGGGTCACAGGTCACCGCAGATGAGGTGGTTGTGGCAGTGCCTGCACGGATCATCACCCGTGGGGACCTGTTGTTCGAACCTCCTCTCCCAAAATACTATGTGACTGCCATGAGCCACATGGGTCTGTAGGCTTTATGCACAGTACAGTGTGTGTCGTTGGTCTGTGTGTTTGTCTTTGGCAGTGTGTGTTTTTTGTGTATGCCGGGGTTTATCATGTGTATGTTGATTTGTGTCTTAAGGAAGTCAGTTTGTGCCTTGTTTATGTCAGTTTGTATCTTGCGCATGTCAGTGTGTTTTGATAAGGTTGATGTTTATCTGTGTCATGTGGTTGTCAGTATGTCTTAGGTGTATTGATGTGCGTCTTGCGTTCATTGTCGTGTGTTTTATGTATGTCTGTGTAACTTATGGTTTCCGGGTGTTTGTGTATATTGATGTGAGTCATGTCTGTGTCTGCCTTGTGTATGTTGATGTACGTCTGTATATAATGATGTTTCTTCTTTTTTATTAGTGTGTATGCCTTGTGTACGTTAATGAGTATTTTCTGAATGTCAGCTATATGGATTGTGTATGCTGATGTGTGTCTTGTGTGTTTGTCATCTTTCGTCATGTGTTGTGTATGTCAGTGTATGTTATGTGTGTGTGTGTGTGTTTGTGTGTGTGTGTGTGTGTGTGTGTGTGTGTGTGTGTGTGTGTGTGTGTGTGTGTGCGTGTGTAAAATTGTATGTAAATGTCCTGTACATGTTGGTGTCAGTCTTGTGTATATCAGTGTTTGTTTTATGTACTATGTCAATGTGTCTTGTTGGTGTATATGATGTAGGCGTGGCAGTGACTGTATCGAAAGATGGCTTTATTTTAGATTGTCACAAAAGACATGTTTAGATTGCCTCGAAAGAATAATTCTCTTTATTACAAAAGACATGCTTGGATTGTTAAGAAAGATAGCTGTTTTTCTGTATTGATTCAAAAGACATGTCTTGATCACCATGACAGTTGGCTGTACTTCTAGATTATCATGAAAGGCATATCTAAATTGTAAAGTGTCTTTAAAAATGTGTTTAGATTGCCATGAAAGATAGTTATATTTCTAGATTGTTGTGAAAGATGAGTGTATTTTGAAACTGTTATGAAAGTTGCTTTTATTTCTAGATTGCTGTGAAATATGCCTTTTAAGTTCTAGCACCAAAAGGCAGTTTGAATCTCGTTTCTGTACGCTTATGAAAATGTGTCAGATCTTTTTAAATATGAATCTTTGAATGAATTTCTGATCTACAGAAAAGTAAATTGACTGTACACAGCATTCAATGATAGTCGCATGCAGGTTATAGGGTGGTTTTTTTTCTTAATTTCTTTCGTTATTGATGCTCTTTAACAGAAGTGAACAAAAAAGACACTCGGCAGTTTCTTCTAAATGCAGCTTGCATAGTTTTGTCAGCAAAGGTAATGGACATTTTTGTTATTGAAAATTCCCGTGGGTAGAAAAACAAAACGAAACACAATAAAACAAACAAACAAAAGAACTTGGACACAGCCCTGCTGATAGTGATTGTGTGAAATCAAATGAAAAAAGTTGATGGCACAGATTGTGATTCCAGTACTTCTCTGCCAGAAATTGGGTGATGAAGAAGAAAGGAAGTAACGATAGCAGATTTCAGCGATTGATCTTCAAAAGCCCACTGCGTCAGCAGCGGCAACAGTTTGCTAAGTGGTTCAGAAGAGCCTGGCTTAGTGTTTATTTGAAGATTATTTTTTTTGTTGTTGTTCAGATTAATTTTCATTCAAGAAAGGATCCATTTACACTGCACAAGCGATAAGCGAGTTATTGCTGAGTTTGATGTTTCAACAGACAACAGCAAAGTGGCTGTGGAGTTTAATCTCTCAGAGGTGTGTTAGACACCAAGGAATTTGTGGAGTTTGATCTCTCACAGGTATGAACACCACCAACATGATGACGGCGCCAATGGCGTTTTACAGGTATAACGGCCACCAACAAGGTGATAGTGGAGTTTGATGTTTTACAGATATGACGGCCACCAACAAGGTGATAGTGGAGTTTGATGTTTTACAGGTATGACAGCCAACAACAAGGTGATAGTGGAGTGTGATGTTTTACAGGTATGACAGTCACCAACAAGGTGCTAGTGAAGTTTGATGTTTTACAGGTATGACAGTCACCAACAAGGTGATTGTGGAGTTTGATGTTTTACAGGGTATGACAGCCACCAACAATGATTTACAGTTACGACAGCCACAACAATGTTTTACAGGTACGACAGCCACCAACAATGTTTTGCAGGTAAGACAGCCACCAACAATGTTTCACAGGTGAGACAGCTACCAACAATGTTTTACAGGTATGACAGCCACAAACAAGGTGCTAGTGGAATTTGATGTTTTACAGGTATGACAGCCACCAACAAGGTAATAGTGGAGTTCGATGTTTTACAGGTATAACAGCCACCAACAAGGTGCTAGTGGAGTGTGATGTTTTGCAGGTATGACGCCCACCACAAGGTAATAGTGGAGTTTGATGTTTTACAGGTATAACAGCCACCAACAAGGTGATAGTGGAGTTTGATGTTTTTACAGGTACGATGGCCACCAGCAAGGTGATAGTGGAGTTTGATGTTTTACAGGTATGACGCCCACCAACAAGGTAATAGTGGAGTTTGATGTTTTACAGGTATAACAGCCACCAACAAGGTGATAGTGGAGTTTGATGTTTTACAGGTACGATGGCCACCAGCAAGGTGCTAGTGGAGTTTGATGTTTTACAGGTATGACGGACGGCCGCCAACAAGGTGATAGTGGAGTTTGATGTTATACAGGTATGACAGCCATCAACAAGGTAATTGCGGAGTTTGATGTTTTACAGGTGTGACAGCCATCAACAAGGTGATAGTGGAGTTTGATGTTTTACAGGTATGACAGCCACCAACAAGGTAATAGTGGAGTTTGATGTTTTAGAGGTATAACAGCCACCAACAACAAAATGTTAGTGGAGTTTGATGTTTTACAGGTATGACGGCCACCAGAAGATGATAGTAGAGTTTGATGTTTTACAGGTATGACGGCCACCAACAAGGTGATAGTGGAGTTTGATGCGGCCTTCTGGCCAGCCGACCATGGGGTGTTTGTGAGGGGTGAGGAGGAGGAGGAGGAGAAGAGGGGTGCCTGCAGAAAATGGATCAACGTCCACAAGGTGCTGGGTGTCCCGGTCCTCATGGGCCTCCTCTATGGCCAGCACGCCACCAAGATGGAGGGCCTGTCTGACTCCGATCTCCATCACCTGGGTAAGACAGGGATGCTGCTTTGCCATTGGCTGTTGAAGTGCTTGCTTTGATTGGCCGAGGTGTTTTCGTTGTGTGTTGTCTTTGAGCTCTTTAACAAACTGAGATCAGAGTTTGTATGGTCTTTTATATGAAAAAGTTGGGAGAGTTTGGGAAAATGGAGGTGACCCGACCAGTTTTGGTAAGAGAGGAAAATGCCTTTAAATTTTGGGACAATTTATTTAAGAGATTTGATAGACTCTTTGGCAAATGCAGCGGCATTGACATTGAAATCTTCATGCAGAAACATTTGAAAATAATCGAAATCTTACCAAAAGTTCATCTGATTTTGCGTATTGTTTGTTCTTGGTTGCTATCCACTGTCAGCGTTCTTTCCCTACGTTTATGTTCTTATTTCCGGTCGCTCTGCGGCAAACGATGACAAAATCTACTTTGCCAGGAATGTGTCATATTAGAAAGTTTGGACACAACTCATGGATCAGGAAGATGTTTTACATTTTGAGGTTTGGGGATCGGAGTGAATGGGTTGTGAAAACTGGGGAAATGTTTGGGAGTTTTTAAATGATTGTCTGGTATGAACCCTTTAAGATGCTGTCTGTTCCTGTTGCTGTTGTTCTTAGGTTTTCTTCTGTTCTTTATCATCAGCATCTTCCAGCGCTTATGTTTTTTTTAACTTATTCATGAAACTCTCTGCTTTCTTCCAGCTGTCATGGAGTTGTCAGTTACACTTTTCTACAATGCACAGGACGTTTAAATATGACATAGTATAGTATGTCAGAATTGGCACAGAACATAAACCATGATATAGTACATCAACAGTGACACTACGTCAACGATGACACAGTATGTTAACAATGACATAGTACACCAGCAATGACAAGGTATCAGTTTTTCATTTTCTCTCCTTGTCTATGCCCCTGGTGAAGTTCTGTCACTGGTATCACAGAGTTCATAGACATGGTTGTTGGATGGAGGTGGTGGTGCCCTCTGGAGGGAGGAAGGGTGAGCTCATGCTGGCTCAGTGACTGAGGAATTATTATTGTCAATAGGGGCATAGTAGGTGGTGTCTGCGAATGTAAGATCGAAACAGGCATCTAAGGAACACCGCCAAAGTGACATGGCAGCTGTGCAGTGTCTCTTGTGCGTTGCTTCATGGCGATTTCACATCAACTACTCCCTGTGGATCATCAGTGCCGGAGCTGTGGAGGCAAAGGTCAGAGTGTGGCTGTGGATGATGAGCCAGAGTGAGCAGCGTGGATGCAGTGCCGTCTCAGGTGGCACAGAGAATGAAACTGAAAAAAAAAAAAGAAGAAAACAAACCGTGTGTCAAGTGTGCCAGCAGGTTGTGACAAGGCCTCCACGGTTGACTGTGCTGTAATCAACAAGGCTCGGGCATACCAACAAAACTGTAGTCTGTACATGTGGTCATGTCAAATTTTGGTGTGGGTGGGGTGTTACAATGAAATTACACCTTTTTTTCCTGTAAAATGTGATTGCAAATGTTTATAATGATTTTATTTTTTAAGAAAGTCCTTTTTGTTTAGTAGTACCAGTGGAGATTCCGGGGTTGTTGTAATACAAAGAGTATTCCCAGCTTCCAGAAATTGTGTGTAGTTGACATACTCTTCTCTGTTTAACACTTTGACTGGTTTGTTTGGAGTTGGGGTGGGTGGGAGGGAGGGCGGGTTTTTTTTTTTTTTGTTGTTGTTTGTCATTTTCTTTGTTTTTACCACTTTTTACTGTTGGTTACTTTCTCCTGCTTTTGTTGTTGACCACCTTTTTACACTGTTTTTTCTTTGGTCACAGTTTGTGACATGCCGCCCTTTTCATTGTGATTTAGCTGCTATGAAGCAAGACTGCACACGCTGTTAAGAATGGACCCTCGCTGTCCATGTTATGGAGGCTGTTTGCCTGAATTGCTTTTTATGATATGTTTTTGTTACGTTGAAATGGTTTTCAGTCATTTCTGCGTCAGAAAATCCAAAGTGGAGATGAAAAATGAAATGGAACAGCTTGCATTCTTAGCGCAGTCTAGTTTCATCCACTTTGAGGATTCCGATAGTTTTGAGTGCTATGCTAAGAGTTGATGTGTCAATGTAGGTATCACCTTTCTTGTTTTTGTTTTCTTTGTTTAGAAGACTTCAATGGCAAAGTGACGACTATGGCAACAACTTGACAGCTGAGCTTACAGCCTGAAAGCTGACATGACATATCGACTAGATGGTACCATACACCTGCAAATGTCTGTGAAGCCAGTAGGATTATAGAAACTGTAACAGCTTGGTGCATAGTGAGTAACAATGAATGGCAAGTTGACGATATTTGACGTCAAAGTTAAAGCGCAAAGTTTTCAAAAAATTATCAGAGAAAGAATCAGTGCAGTCAGCAAAGTGTCAAGTCTCCTCAATGGCTGTTTAGTTTCAAAATCCACCGGCCAGCCTACTACTGCGCTTGCCTAGGGTGCCAGAGCAACTGAATGTGGACGTCCAGCCCTGACATGTGATTTATTCATACAGTCACATGACAAAGTTCTCTTGAAAGAAGATGAATTTGATGGGCTGATCCATGCTGATAGTTATGTTTGGTGTGTACAGTGTTGAAAAAGCTGCAGGCAACGTTTGGGGAGACGTCAGTGTCGTCTAAAAAACATCGTGAGAATCCGCGGTCGGGCTGGATGTCAGACCCTTTGAGTGGTGGGGGAGCTTCCTATCCTCCTGTGGGTATGTATGCCTCATAGTGTGTGTATATGTGTGTGTGTATGTGTGTGTGTATGTGTGTGTGCGTGTGTGTGTGTGTGTGTGTGTGTATGTGTGTGTGTTGAAATATTCCGGGTTATCCTTGTAAACGGAGGATAAACGAAAGAATAGGACTCGAGGAGGATGTCACTTTGTTAGAGGGGGAGAGAAATAGGGGAAAGGGACAAGGGGGGGGAGGGAAGATACTTGAGGGGGATAAAAGATTGAATATAATGGGGAGAGTGCCCTTTTTCTGTTTTTGTATTATGTATTTTTTTTCACTGTGTGTGTTTGTGTGCATGCTAGTGTATTAGGGTGTATGTGTGGGTACTTTGGTGTAGTGTGGTGTGTGTGTGTGTGTGCTTGTTTGTGCATGTGCGTGTGTGCATCTTTGTATGTGTCTGTGTGCGTGTGTGTGTGCATGTGTGTGTGTGGGCGTGAGCGTGTGTGTGTGTGTGTGTGTGTGTGTGTGTGAGTGTGTGTGTGTGCGTGCATGCATGCATATGTGTGGATGCATGTGTGTGTGTGAAAAATATCAAACTGATTTTGTTAGTCATTTCTTTAGCAGTATAACTAATGTGGGGTGTGTGCATGAACAGAGCAGTGTGTTCACTTTGCAAGAGTTAAAAAAAAAATTTATTACTGACATGGGAGTGTATGTGAACAGAGCCATAGTGTTTACTTTGTAAGAGTTAAAAATAATTTTATCGCTGACGTGTGATTGTGTTTAAATGCTGCCGTACTGTTTACTTTATAAGAGTTAAAACAAATTTGTTACTGATGTGAGAGTGTGCGTGAACAGGGCCATGGTGTTTACTTTGCAGGAATTAGACAAAATTCATTATTTTCCAACATCAGTGTGCATGAAATGGAATTACAAGTGATTCAGTGAGGGGGAGGACTTGGGGGAAAGACAGAGATAAAGGGAGTGAAAGATGGACAAGAGAAGGTGCAGGTAATGAGAAATGTAAACATGTACATGAAAGCACATGTGCAATGTGTCTCGTTGCCAACTGTGCCAAATTTCTTTTTTGAAAGAATTTCTGTATTTGAGAACATTTCCTTGAATCCAGAATTGGGAAACAATTACAGAAATTTGGGAAGTGTGATTCCCTTTTATCCCCCCCAAAAAAGTGCTCAACAGGGAGTTGGGTCTGTGGAAGTAAGCCCAAACAGAGTGTTTCATGTTTTGGTTGTAAACTCTCAGTCGATCGATTCAAATTGAAACCCTGGAGTGTCTATGGACTGTAGTTACTTCCCCTACACCACTTGGGTCTCAGAATCTAACCACCAGATGATTTGCAGCTTGTATAAGTATTATGAAATATAAAATGTATGTGTACTGTGTATATACTTGGGCCGGAATAGCTCAGTTGGTACAGCACCAGACTTGTAATCTTCATGATCCTGGGGTTGCAGGTTTGAATCTCTGCCAGGCCATTTTGGCTCGGGGGGGGGGGGGGGGGGGGGGGGTCCCTTGGGGTTCCCTTGGAGTTAACATTAGTTCTGACTCCATTTCCCAACTAACCTTCGAATGAGACTATAAATTGAGGTTTGTGTGTGAATTCACACGTAACGTCTTGCACACACATCATAAAATCCCATCACCAACTTTCAGAAGAGAAGGCCATTTTGGCTTTTGGTATGGATGACACTTTACACATAGCATTCACTCTGCTTGAGAAATGGAAAGAATGAAGGAAGTAAGGAAACTGAGCAAATGATATTGACTGGATGACACGGGAAAGCAACTGGATGAAGCGCCAGCAGGCAGCTTATCATTTGGCATTACCCAGGTAGGCAGCTGGTTGTGTACACATGAGTGTGGATTGTCAGTGCCTAGAAACTTGTGTGTTTTATAAATGCAAGGTGTTTAATAAATGCTATGTTGTTGGCATTATTATTGCTGTTGCTGTTATTATTACTACCATTATTATTACTATCATTATTATTATTATCATTTTTTTGTGTGTGTGTGTACAGGTAGCAGTGGGGAGATGTGGGACGCGCTGTCGGAGCCGTGGTGCCCCACGTGTACTTTGCCGGGGAATACACATCGTTCCGTCACCATGGCACACTACACGGAGCCTACATCTCCGGTCAGTTCCATGTCCACTTCTTTTTCTTTTTTTTAAATTCTGTTTGTACTTTATTGATGTACTGTGTCTTTGTTGATGTAACATGTCTTTGTTGATGTACTGTGTCTTTGTTGATGTGACATGTCCTTCGAATGAAACTATAAACCGAGGTTCCGTGTGTGAACGCACGCATAACATCTTGCACACACGTAAAATCCCATCACCAACGTTCAGAAGAGAAGGCCAGTTTGGCCGTGGTATGGATGACACGTTACACATAGCATACACCCTGAGTGAGAAATGGAAAGAATGAAGGAAGTAAGGAAAATGAGTGATCGATATTGAACGATACTGACTGGATGACACAGGAAACGACTGAATGAAGCGCCAGCTAGCAGCTCTTCAGTCGGCTCTACCCAGGTAGGCAACCCGTTGTGTAAACGAGTGTTAATTGTAAAGCGCTTAGAGCTTGGTCTCTAGCCGAGAATAGGCGCTATATAAGTATTCATTATTATTATTTTTATTATACATGTCATTGTTCATGTACTGTCATTGTTGATGTAACATGTCATTGTTAATGCACTGTGTCATTGTTGATGTACTGTATCTTTGCTGTTGTAACATGTCATTTTTGATGTACTGTGTCTTTGTTGATGTAACATGTTGATGTACTGTTTTTTTTTTGTTGATGTAACATGTCATTGTTGATGTACTGTGTCTTTGTGGATGTAACATGGCATTGTTGATGTAACATGTCATTTTGACATAATGTCATTGTTGATGTACCATGTCCTTGTTAATGTGTCATTTGTTGATGCACTGTGTCATCATTGATGTGTCATTGTTGATGCACTTTGTCGTTATTGATGCACAGTGTCATTGTTGATGTAGCAAGTCATTGTTGTGTGTACATGTCATTGTTGATGTGTCAGTGTTGATGTAACATGTCACTGTTGATGTAACATGTCACTGTTGATGTAACATATCACTGTTGATATAACACATCACTGTTGGTGTAACATGTCATTGTTGATGTGTCACGGTTGATGTAACACATCACTGTTGGCAACATGTCATTGTTGATGTAACATGTCATTGTTGGTGTAATGAGTCATTGTTGATGTGTCATTGTTCATGGACTGTCATTGTTGATTGCAGGGCAAAGGGCTGCGGACCAGATCCTCTCAGGATACTGTGAACGCAAGGCGCGCAGGAAGAGAGAAAGAGGAAAGAGGAGGAAAAGAGAAAGGCAGAGATGGGGGAAACAGACCAGGCCAACACAGAGGGACAGACAGATGAGAGCAGGACACAGACCCGCAGAGGGCAGGCACACAGACTGATGATGTGAGGGACGAATTGTAAGGAGAGTGGATGTAAGGTGTGCAGGGTGAACGTGGTACACAGCTTTATGTGTGTTGGGGTGTATGTGTGTGTGTGTGAGTGTGTGTATGTGAGTGTGTGCATGTGTGTGTGTTTATGTGTTTGTGTGTGTGAGTGTGTGCATGTGTGTGTTTGTGTGTATGAGTGTGTTTTGTGTGTGTGGGTGTGCTTGTGTGTGTTGGTGCATGTATGTCCCATGCAGAGAATCAGGACATTGTGGAGTTTAAGGCACTTGTCATGGAAAAGGAGAAATAGTGTGCCTGCCAAAGCATTTAAGAGAATTTGGATAGTCCTGACTACACAGAAACTTTGTTTCATTTTTTTGTAACAAGATTTTATTTTAAAGGTTCATCCAAGAACGTCATGATAAGAACTCCATGTAGTTTTGTTGAATTTTACAAGTTCTGCATTTTCTTTCAGTGAGATATGTGCAGACACAAAAACATATAGAGGGTGAAACCAGATGTAAGATATTGTGAAGAGAATGGAAGCAAATACAGATGACATGCAGAGAAAGTAAGAAGATATAAAGACATGTCGAGAATGTAAGCTGACTGAATTCAGTTATGTTGAAAAATACAAGCACAATAACGTTTGCATGCAGAAGAATGAGACCAACACAAACACAGTAGGAGATTGTAAGCTTGATTCAAAGACTTTTAGAAAATGTGAGCACGACACATACACACACAGAGAATGTAAGCAGACACACATTTATGCTGATAGTGTAAGTAGATTGGATTTTCATCAGTTACACACTACATTCATGGTATAACACAGAATGTAAGCAGATACAAATACATTTAAAAAATGTAACCAGATTCAAATACATTTAGAGAATGTAAGCTGATGCAAATACATGCAGAGAGTATAAACGAATGCAAACACAAATTACATTTGGACTATGTAAGCAGATAATCCTATATGTAGCGAATGTGAGCAGGTCTCCAGAAAACACACAGAGAAAATGTAAGCAAATGCATGCATGCTGAGAATGTGTGCAAGACAGAAAGAGAGATGTAGAAAATTAAGCAGACACAAATCATTTAGAGAAGGTAAGCAGGAAAAAAAATACATGTAGAGAATGTAAGCTGATGCAAGTGCAGTAGATGTGTGAGAATGGACTGCGCACTTTGCAGCTTAAGAGAATGGGCTGCATGAGAGGATGGATGCTATGAATATAGTGTGTTAGTTTACCTAGGATATATATTACAGATCTTTACGCAGGAATGTCTGGCCAAACGCAGTGTCAAAGGAGTATATTTGTTATAAATTTACGTACAGCCATCATGTTATTGAAGCCTGTTAACGACCAAAGTCAATAATAACTTAGCTGGCTATACGAACATTTCATACTGCGATGAGATTTGTGCATCCATTCACTTTTATTGTAGTCCGCTCACTATTTTTTTACCCCCTCCCCCCGAAAAAAAAAAAAAAGAAAAAAAAAAAAACCACCATTGAATACTCCACACTGCAAGTTTCCTAGTTTGGCTTGTGACAGTGAATGCTGTCAGTAGGGAAAAAAATCATGCTGTGGCACTCTTTTCCCATCATACTGGGGTTACATCATCAGCTCAAGAGAAGCCTGAAGTGAAGAAACTTTTTGTCGCAGGGCCTAGTCAAGAGCAAAGATCCCCAAATTCACTTGTAAACTGGAATATGTTTTTCATTCTGTGTTACGAAATGCTCCAACTACAGATTCTTGGTGTGGCAGTCAGAGTAACTTTTAAAAGATAAAAAAAAGAATTAAGTACTGTATCCGCCAAACTTGAACAAACGAATCCCAAAACAAAACAGGATGCGTTTCGACCTCATAGGTCTTCTTCAGGGAAGATAACACTCAGGACAAAGAAAATGAAGAGAGAGCAATCACTTATCTCATTCAGTTCAGTGCAAGATGGGCATTGAATCCATTGATAAGTGATTGCTCGTTCTTCATTTTCGTTGTCCTGAGTGTGATCTTTACTGAAGAAGACGCAAGAGGTCAAAACACATCATGTATTGTCTTGTGATTCGTTTGAGTATGGTGAATACAGTACTTAATTCTTCAATGATTTGTTTAGATTTCCGCCTGGAGTCATATCATTTTGCAACTGACTTTTGTGGCTTGTTTTTTTGCTTTGTTTGTTTTTGTATTTAGCATAACATGCAATGTTATATTTCAGTGATGAGGATGAGGGTGTGCTCATGGTTGTGAGTACCCTAGTCTGGACAAAAGTGTTCATGGGACTTTATGTAAAACATTCAACAGCTGATCTGGCAAATTTACCATACAGTGATGATGTTATAGTAATATGTATATGACGATTGATAGCTCATCTGTACAAATTTACCCTGAAATGATAATGTTATAGGAATGTGTGTGTCGTATTTGATGCCTGATCTGGACAAATTTACCAAATAGTGATGGTGTCATAGGATGATTGTATGTTATTTGATGGCTAATCTGGACAAATTTATGATGATGCTATTAGACTCTATATACGTCATTTGAACACATATGATAGAAATGTATATGTGATTTGACAACTAATCTGGACACAAGTATATGTCGTCATAGGAATATGTGTAAGCCATTTGACAGCCGATGATATAGGAATGCGTTGACATTTGACAGGTAATTTAGACAAATTTGTTCTGCACTCATGGTCTCATCAGATTGTACAGTGCTTACTAGCTATGGTGGATGAATTTATCTTGCAATGTTGTCATGAGAACGGATGTATGACTTTTGACAGTCAAATCTGGACAAAGTCACCATACGCAGGCTTAATGCATATAATGTTTGCCAGCTCATCTGGTCATTTGCTTTAAAGCTAGGAGGGTTGTGAAGTGTGCGTACGACTGTTCAGCAAGAAGTGATTCTGATGAAAATCACATGTGCAGAACTTGAGAACATACCTGAAAGTGCCTAATGTGATGTCTGCCTGTATACGCAGTTTTGTTGCATTCCTTTTTCTTCTACCGTTTTATACTGGAAATTAAAAGTATGTTGTGAAATGAAAAAATGATGTATTTTCAATCAATAAAAGTCAGGCTTTTTGAGTTGGCAGATTTTTTTGTTTCATTTCTGTATCTTCCCACTGAACGGATGTCAAGACTGGAGCAACGAAACATGTAAAACTGCTGTTCTGAAAGTATCTTTGTTGTTGTGCTTGTACTAAAGATACAATGGAAATCCCCAAGGAAGTGAAGAGGAGCTGTTTGATGTGTACACCGGTGTAAAAGCTTCTACTGGTCCATGCGCACTTTCATACTGCACAAAATCTTCAGATTTCCTTTGCTAACTCCAGTGACTAATAATCAGTTATTAAAATTCTTCTTAATATCAGTTCTGTTTTAATGATTTCTGTTGGTACTAATAAGTTATTAATGATTATATTAGAGGATTTAGTTCATACTGATAAGTTACTAATTCATGACATTAAAACAACAGTCAGTTATATGATTGTGGCTAATAGTTTCAGAAAATGATACTCTGTTTAAAAAGATTGTACTTGGTTCATACTTTTGATTAATGATTTCAGTTCATGATTCCAGTAACAATGGATGCTATTAACATTGATACCAGTTATAATGGCTCCAGTTTGATAATCTCACTGATTTTTTTTTTTAATGATTTCAGTTGCCATTTTCTGTCATGGAAATTGATTTAAGTGACTAACAGTTTCATCAAGTAAGTAATGATCTCACTTAACAATCATTTCTGCTAATGATGAATTCGATTACTAATGATTCAAATTAATGAGTTCAACACTCACTTTTACCAGTTAATGACTTTAGTTACTAAGGAATCAATGTTTCAGTTAATAACAGATTCCAATTAATGATTTGTTAATCATTTATTCCTTTTCATTATGATATCAGTATAATTAGAATTTTCGTCCACAATGATTCCAGTGAGTGGTGATGGATTCAAGTTAATGAATGATAATATCACTTCATGATTACCATGTATTCCAACCAAAGCTTTTATTTACAGCATTAGTGTGTCAGGTGCACCTAGTTTTACAGCACTGACATGAGACCCTTTACGGTGAGATGGCGAGGCAGTAAGGTAATGTTGCTTATAACCCAGCCAACTGCAAAGGGCCATATCAGGGCTGTCACCGCACTGAAGTCAATTCACAAGTCATTATGTAAAGAATAAAAAAAAACTCATTCACACAACCCTTTAAAAAACACCTTCTAAAAACAACGGAAGTTTTGTTAAAAAGCTGTCCTTCGTAAAATGTTAGATCGGATGAAAAATGTTAATCTCTTTCAGAAATTCAAAGATCACATCAGGTGGAGCATCTCTGAACAAACTTTTCATGGAGTCTGCTGTAAAGTGTTTATGTCTCACATCATGCAAGTCCCAACACTCTAAAAGAATATGTTTTTACTGTGAGTGGTACATGACAAGTTACTTTAACAAAGCAACTATATCTGACAGACCAAACTATTAATTTCTGTGATTTTTCTGCTATGCTGGAAAAATACTTTTCGTAATAACCATTTCACTCACTCCTTGCCAACAGCGTTGCTCAGAAGAATGGAGAAAAAAAGAAAGAAAAAGAGGCAATGTCTTAGAACACTGAAAGAAGGCCTGCACACACACGCATGCACACACACACACACACACACACACACACACACACACACACTCACACACACACACACACACACACACACACACAAAGATCTGTATGAGAAGCACCAATATCAAACTGTCATTATCTCTTTGCTATCTTCAATATAAGAGAGCAGACAGTTGGCGTCTTTCAAAAAGTATAATCCTTTCTGTTTGACAATCAGTGCCTCTGGCAAGTGTCTGTACATGTTGAAAATTGTCGCCGAATATGGCTTGCTACACTGTCAACATTCAATGTCTGCGTCTGTGAAAGTGTTGAAATGAGACATTGCATATTCATTTCAAACACTCGCAAGACTGTTTGTTTATTTCTGCTGTTTGTGTAACTGTTCTTAACAAAGTGTGTGCGCTAAAGTACCAGAGAAAAGAACAAAGTCTGAACACAAAATAATACAAAGAACATCAGATTTATTCATGAGCTACACGGATGCAGGTATACATAGCAAAAAAATGACCATTAATCTCTGTATATTTTCACTTTTGGATACAAAGTGCGGGCCTTATTACAGTGATACAGTTTTTCGTGCACCAAATGTGAACAGAGAAAATCTGGTACACAATGCAGCAGTCTGACTAGTAATAAAGCAAAGTACCAAGAAGTACTGTGATAATGTGCATGCACAATTACAGCAGAACAGATGACCTGGTAGTACACCTCTTGAACAGTCATTTATACCAACACTTGGGCATACTAAATCCTGCTTTGGGGGCAACTTCCTTTTTTTCTTTTTTCTTTTTTTTTTTTCTGGGAAAAAAAAAAAAGTTATTTGCAAAGTGAGGCGACTGAAAGTGGAAATCTAAACAAATCTCAAAAAGTTTTAAGTACTATAGATATGTTGAGAGACTTGATTGCTCATTCTTCATTTTCATTGTCCTGAGAGCTGTTTTATCTTGCCTGAAGAAGACCTAAGAGGTCGAAACGCATCACTTTTTCTCTTGTGATTTGTTTCTTCAAGTTTGGCGGATATAGTATTTAAAACAAAATTATTGGTAAACTATTGGATACGTGATCAAAAGCTTTGCGACTGAAAGGTTTTTGAACAGTTGCTTTCACGATTAGAGAAACGTAAGAGGATGTACACCTTCAAACATTTCATGCATGCCAATCATCAGGATCTTGCGATGAGAAAGTAAGCTAAGAGTAACCAGCCCCCTCCCCCCCCCCCCCCCCCCCCCCCCCCCCACCATTCCCCAGCCTCTTAACTCATCATTTGAGATTCTGCAGGTATTTAGATGGGGAGTTTGTACGACGCCAAGTGGTTGTTTAATGGGCATGCCTATACAACTTGTCAATCTCTCTTCCTACAATCGCCGCTGGCCTGTGTTTTAGGTACTCCTTGGACCTCAACTTTTCACACACACACCCTTCTTCCCCATCCCACTTGTTAGATATATTCTCCTTTTTCAAATCTAGGGCTGAATAGGTTGCATTTTCAATCATTCACATTCTGTAACTGACAATCCATCTTCTCTAACTACTCAATACATTTCAATCATTCCACATCTTTTTCAAATCTAGGGCTGAATAGGTTGCATTTCAATCATTCACATTCTGGAACTGACAATCCATCTTCTCTAACTACTCAATACATTTCAATCATTCCACATCCAATGCTTTCATGACAATCATCATCTCCAGCAACTCTTGATTCATTTCAGTCAGTCACATCCAGCAACTCGTTCAGTATCATCTTCGACAACTCATTATGCATTTCAGTTGTTTACACTCGGGTCTCGGTTGCAATCATCTTCTCCGACAACTTGACGCATTTCAATCGTTCACACCAAGGGTCTCCACTGAAGACCTGGTGGGATCCAGATCACAGACAGCATCTCCCCCATCCCTCCTTCCACTTTCTTCCCAAGCCCTCCCCCACGCTCAGTGCCATCCCCAGTCCTAAGTGCATCACCACATTTCAGATTACCTATGGCAAGGTGGGTCAGGCTGTCTCGCTTTCACATACAAAAATGCATACACTCACACACACATACATACATACCCCCCCCCCAAAAAAAAAAACACATGCACACACTTGCATTCTCTCTCTTTTTGCACACATATACACACCATACTCACACATTATCTCTTCTCACACACACATTCTTCTCTCTCACACACACACACACACACACACACACCAGACACACATTCACACATTATCTCTTTTACACGCACACACACACACTCTCTCTCTCTCTCTTTACACACACGCATATATACACACACACTCTCTCCCTCTCTTTCTCTCTCTTTCTTTCACACATACATGCATTCTCCAACACTCTCTCTAACACACACATACATACACACATTCTCTCTTTTACACATACATACACCTCTCTCTCTCTCTCTCTTCCTCACATACATACATACTTTAACACACACACACACACACACACACACATTCTCTCTCCTGACCATATCGGCGTGTGGCAGGGTCTTCAGACTACGGAACACATAGCACCAGTCTGTTCAAACTGTTAACCACATGCCATGCAAAGTGACCTGCCCCACCCCTGTCTGTGACCATACTCCACCATCAGTGAATGGCCTTCTGCAATCATTAGTCAACGTTTTCCAACGACACAGACAGAGACACTGAAGTCATCTATCCCCAAATAATGATGATGTTACACAAACACTGCTGTCATTTTCATACTGGTAATATTGACATTCAGGCCCATTCCATCATTTCATCTTCTGGCAGTGTACACGTCACCGAGACGCAGCGACAGTCGTCAATCCCCAGTAATGTCAATGTTACAGACACTGCAGTCACTTATCCAATATGAATGTCAATGTTACACATAGACATTGCGGTCATTTATTCACTGGCAGTGTCAACATTCAGCGACACATTCCACTGACTATCAGCTGGCAATGTCCGATGTCACAGGGAAAGAAGACACTTGCAGGTGCTCTATCCACTGGCAATGTCAAAATTCAGTGACACATGCTCCATATCCTATCAGCCAGCAAGGTCAACGGTCTCATGGAAAGATGCTTGCAGGTGCTCTATCCACTGGCAATGTCGCTGAAGATGCCCTTGGGTTTTGGTCGTAGGTCGTCATCGCCCAACGTGTCTTGAGCCAGCTGAAAGAACACAAGGTGAATCACTGTGCATGACTGCCAGAAAATATTTGATCTGAAAACAAATCTTTTACCCTCTTAAAAAAAATGTAGACCTGGCTTTCATTTGATCTTTTGTGACTATTTTCCTTACTACAGCTTTTATTTTTGGCCTACTGGACCAAGCATGCTAACGCTGGTGACTGAAAACTGTAAGATACCGGATTTCCCTGGCCATTTCTGTCTACACAGAATGGAACTCGCGCTGACGAGCTCTGAAAATCCTTAAGATTTGGTCTTTACAAGGAGGTAGCCTACAGTGGACATGTAAAATGTAGCCTACATACAGACAAAAATGTGGTAGTGCACAAGAAAACCTAGAACAAATCACACAGGTTGCTTAAGAGCACATCACCTCTGAACATTCTGAAAATCTGATCACACCTTTTCCTTTGTATTTTTTTTGAGCACATCTGATATTATCAATGAAATGTTTTTATTTTTTTTTTTGTTTTCAGTTCTGAGACCCTTTGGCACACACACACACAAAAATCAACTCCATTTTCCGCTCCATTTTGCTCTCGATTAGCACGTCCACCTGCTATATGAGAATGATTCATTTTCTACAAAAATTTTGTAAAGGAATTGAATATGCTCTTTGTATTTCTAAAAACCTGCTAGTTATTTTGATACTTTACACTTGAATGGGAAAAAATGTGAACCATGACAATGAATTTTTTAGATACTTTACTCATGCTATAAAAAGTAGGCAAATTCAGCAGAAGAAAAACCACAAGTGACAACTGTTGTTTTGCTGCCTGTGTTTCCTTATCAGCCACTTTGATTTTAGTGTAGATCAAGTCAAAACCATGTGATGATCAGTGAAACGTCCATCTTCTCACTTGTCTGAAGTGCGAACAAAAGCGCTACAGACTCATGACATGTGACATCACATACAAGCGCTAAACTTTCTTAAACAGGAATGCAACACTTAAAATGCCAAAATGCTACACTTCTTGCTTTCGATGCCTTGATAGCTCCACTAGACCAAGACACCCTCCCTACCTTTCTGGTGAAGCATGGGGGAAAAGAGTGAAAAAATGATGAGGTTCCTTTGTTACTTGACAGGCCCACAATGTGTGGTGATGTTCTTTTGCTTACTGAGATACTTCACAATGAGAAACAGTACATCAGGCTGTCATGTCTTCTGCATGAAGTTCCTTTATGAAATAGATTTGGGCATAATTCTGTTATAACCCAAGTGCTTAAGCCGAGCTGGGTAAGGCCAGTTCAAGTAGCTGAGCATCTTGGGGGGAAAATGTTTTCATACGAAAAATGGTTTTCTTGATAAAGTGGGAGTTGTTAAAGAAAAAAAGAAATATAGATCAGCAACATCTACGTCTCCAGTTTAAAAAAGCTCAAGCATGTGAATGAAATCACTATGACAGTGGTACCTCTCTTAATGGATATCTGGGAATCCATGACACTGAGTGAATCTTTACTGGAAGATAAACTGTGTGCGGACTAAGAGAGAGATGTTCCAGATTACGAAATTGAGTCTTTATAAGACAAAGACCAAAAACCTTTCAGAAAAAGGGAGAGAACCTAGCAGACAATAAATTATGCATCTATAGAGACAAAAACAAAAAAACGTTCCACAAAAAGGGAGAGTATACTAGTGGATAGATTGCGTACAAAGACGAAACATGCTCCACAAAAATGGAGGAAATCTGCTATGGAATAGACTGTGTTTAGACAAACACACACATACACATACAAAATTTCGCACAAAACCGAGTCTATCAAGATAAACTTACTGTGGACAGACAAAAATGTTCTACAAAGAGGGAGTCTACTACAGAATAAATCATGTATAGACAAGAGGATAAACTGTGTATAGACCACAACCAAAATGTTACAAAAAAAAAGAGTAGGAAGCTTTTTTGAAGGATAATCTGTGTAGAGACAAAGACAAAATGTCAAAAAAAATGGGAAGAAGTTTTTTTTTCTTTTGGAAGGCCTTTATTAGCAGGTCTCACTGTACTCCCTCTCTTATCCATGATGACACACATCTAGTCTTAAAAAAAAAAAATGATTCAACTGTTTATAGCCATATAAACATACCAACAAGTCAGCCTGGATATGGTTAGTTATGCTTTCTCAATGCATATAATTCACTGCCAAATATGACAAACAAAAATTAGGTATACCTAAGAAAGTAATTGCCTCACGCACACATACCACACATAGATACACACAAACACACACATAGCACACACACACACACACACAAGCTCATTCATAAACACACACACATGAACACACACATGCATGTATGCACATGCACACACACACACACACACACACACACACACACACACACACACACACACACACACCTGTTTGGCATCAGAACGGCTGGTATCTCCACGGCACAGAATGAGGTTGATCAACTGCTCCATGCGAATGTCTGGGTACTTCTGGGCAAAACCCTACGCACATACAAATTATATACTCAACAAGAATGATTGCTACCTCCAGTTTCTTGATTAAATGAACTTCACTGCATACAGGTCAGTAACACCTAACGTGTCAGTTTTAACGGTGGTCTTGTGGATTGCATGGTAAAAAGGAGGTATGGCGTCTCCAAATGCCCTGATTTTGCCTATCTAAAGCCTAGAAACGGTTCAGCTTGATCCACCAGGAGGGTTCAGGCAGCCCCCTGGACCCCCAGCCTTACTGCTTTTTTGTTTTTTTTGTTTCACCCATGGGATAAGCTTTAATGTCACCCCCACAAGCCTCTTCCTAATGACCACACTTGATCAGTCACACCCAGACTGAGTGAACACTCCTGTCTAAAACTATGGGAGGACACTAGGGACTAAATTCTCAGAAACAGTCCCAGTGACTGCTGACATGAACATTTCTCAATCATAATCTTTGTCAACCTTTTAACTACCAATCTACATGCCTGCCATTTTTTCATAATTCCCTATCTGATGGTGGACTTCCATCTGAGAAATGTTTAGCATTGAGATTTTTCAGCCACCTGCTACAGTTTCTTTGGGTAATATATGCAATGTGCTTAGACTTGAGCAACAACAAACAACAAAATTGGAACATTTTTTCAACTTCCATCAAATGAAAGACAAAACCAATAAGTAATAATGATTAAGGACAGTCCATTTATAATTATCCTGGCCATGACACCACTAAAATCAACAGCCACACAGACACAGTGTAGCCTATACAGGTGTTGGACACTGAATCAAACTTTATCATGTGGCAGTAACTGAGATGTGGCTAGTAGGCACTAATGTTCCAATTGATTTCTGGATCTTAAACACGCACGTGTAGCACGAAGATCAAAACTTACGGAATTTTTTTTTTTTTTAATTGATAAACCTTATCACAGGCAGGACATGCAAGCAGAAATCCAGTTTCCTGAGGAAAACTATACATGTCACGTAGCTTGTCAATGCACTCTTCCTTGGGCAGAACATACTGAAATTGATTCAAATTTTGATCAATTCAATGCAGTTTTTTTTTTTCTTCCAACCTCCCCTTTTGTCTCTCTCTCTCTCTCTCTCTCTCCCTGTCTCCATCTCTCTCTCTCTCTTGGTTGTCAAAACATGACAGACACACACACCAACAGCTGAGGACGTACCGTTATTTCCAGTGCCAGCATGGAGGTGTCTCGCAGTCGCAGAACTTCAGCCAGAGCAGGCAGCACATCGAACTGGGCTCCATCCTGACAGCACAGATCCATTACATGTCTTTGCTGACAATACCATGACTTCACATGTCACTCTGACAATGCAATGACTTTACATGTCACTCCTGACAACACCATCACTTTGCATGTCATCCTGACAACACCATCACTTTACATGTCATCCTGACAACACCATGACTTCACGTGTCACTCTGACAATGTAATGACTTTACATGTCATCCTGACAACACCATCACTTTACATGTCATCCTCACAACATCCCATCACCATCACTTTACATGTCATCCTGACAACACGATCACTTTGCATGTCATCCTCACAACACCATCACTTTACATGCCATCCTACAACACCATCACTTTACATGTCATTCTGACAACACAATCACTTTACATGTCATTCTGACAACACCATCACTTTACATGTCATCCTGACACCAACACCATCACTTTGCATGTCATCCTCACAACACCATCACTTTACATGCCATCATCCTCACAACACCATCACTTTACATGTCATTCTGACAACACAATCACTTTACATGTCATCCTGACAGCACCATCACTTTACATGTCATCCTGACAACACCATCACTTTACATGTCATCCTGACAACACCATCACTACATGCATGTCATCCTGACAACACCATCACTTTACATGTCATCCTGACAACACCATCACTTTACATGTCATCCTGACAACACCATCACTTTGCATGTCATCCTGACACAACACCATCACTTTGCATGCCATCCTGACAACACCATGTCACTTTACATGTCATCCTGGTAATACTATGACTTTACATGTCATCCTGACAACACCATCACTTTGCATGTCATCCTGGACAACACAATCACTTTACATGTCATCCTCACAACACCATCACTTTACATGTCATCCTGGTAACACTATGACTTTACATGTCATTCTGCTAACAAATATGCAGAGCTGCCAGCCCCTACAAGCATTATCAGTTACAGCAGACACTAATTTCAGTTGTTTTCTGAGCAATTTCAATAGTGTGCCGCAGTATTAAGAGCGTCTCACATGCATGCACACACACACACACACACACACACACACACCAACACACACAGTACAGAAAAATCAATGAGGCGTACTTGCCACCATGCCCTGATCTTGCCTGTCATCCAAGTCATGCAGCAGAGATACTTCATTCAGCGCTCAGTTTCAAAATTCCTTATTCAAATCTATGAAAATGGCTCTTTTCTCTCAGCACTGCTTTTCCAATACAAAATTTTCCTTGCATGCATAAAATGATGGGCAAGTTCTATTTCTGGTCGATGATGGGTGGTAAAAAATAACAGGCAACCTTGACATGACCCAGTTGCCTCTGGGTCTGCAATACAGGAACTCGAAACGTATTCCTGTGGACTGCTTCGCCATCATCCGATGTTGTGCTATGACAATGATAGTCGCAAATCCTATGTCAGCGATCTCTTTGATGGATGCATAGTTTTTCAGCAAACAACAAATTCAATGGTAAACTACCAATGATCATGAGAAGCTGGTGGCTCTGTACAAGTAACAGGTGTACACAGACATGAACACAGACAGACATCCATGCACACAAGCCAACGCCTACCTGGCTTGGAGACATTTCATTAAACTGGTCCTTCATCAGCTTGGCTTCCTTACAGATCTTCTCTGCCGACGCTCTCCTCTCCTCGTAGTTTTTGAACGACAGCTTTCTGCAACCGTACACACAGTAACATAACTCAAAGCTTTCTGCATCAAACACAAATGTGGTGTGCAACTCAATAGCTATGAGTTCATACAATTCACAGCTTTCTGCCACATACACACGTCACAATGTAGTACAGCACATGGAGTGTAGCCAAACTGAGACTGACAGACATATGATGTAGCCCCTCACCCCCCCCCATCCCATCCCAGCACCCCCTTCGCCTCCCCTCATCACTACCATCACTTCCCCTTCCCTATACCACCCTCCCCAATCCCCACTTACCAGCCCCTACTCCCCAACCTCACCCCAACACCCTAACCCTCTCTCACACACACTCCTTCCTTCCTTCCCTCCCTCCTTCCATCATAAAGCCCCTCCTCTCCCTTTACTTCCCCCCTCCCTTTCGGTGTCCTTCCTCCATTCCCCCCCCCCCCCCCAAAAAAAAAAAAAAAAAACCCTCCCACCTCCACCCTGTCTCTGTCCAATCTTCTTAAACCATTCCTCCCCCCTCATCCCCCCCAAAACCTCTTACCTCCATCCCATCCCTCTCCAATCTTCTTCCTCCATTCCCCCCATTCCCCCCATTCCCCTCCTTCCCCCCCCCCCCCCCCCCCCCCCCCCCCCAAAAAAAAAATTCACACTTCCACTTCCACCTCATCTCTCTCCAATCTTCTTACTTCCCAACTCCACCCTGTCTCTCTCCAGTCTTCTTTCTCCATTCCTTCCCCTTCCTCCCCCCCTCCCCCCCCCCCCCCCCCTCCCCTAACGTCCACAACGTCTGTCTCCAATCTTCTTCCTCCATTCCCCCCCGCCTCCCCCACCCCCCCAAAACCCTCCCACCTCCACCTCGTCTCTCCCTCTCTCTCCAGTGTACCCCAGGCACTGACCGTGACAGCAGGGCCCTGAGGTACTCTCGGAGGATGCTGCGCTGCCCTTCATGGATGAGCACGTCAAACATGGCCGGCTTGATATGCACAAAGTCCTGGGCGTAGTCGGCCCACGTGGCACACACCGTGTCCACCCCATTGGAACTGGACATCCTGATGTGACACAGACACACACTGAGTGCACTCGTACCACAACACATTCATCATTCTTTAAACATCCACACATTGCTTTTTACACACACTGAAGAGCTCATCTGAGTGCACTCATGCTACAACACACTGATCATTCTTTTTAACATTAACACATTCGTTTGTTTTTCTCTCTTCCAATCCAACCCCCACACCCCTCCCTCTACTATTATCCCCCCTGCATCATAACTCTCTCTCTCTCTTTCACTCTTCTGGTCCTCCCTCTCTCTTCAACTCCATGGTATTCCGCCCCCATCCCCACTTTGCTCTCACTCGCTCAGTCATTTTCTAGTCTGAAAAGGGTAGCGAGATCCAACTATCCACATACCTTCAGCTACACAAGTCATCAAAAATAAATAAAACTGGATTAACTGATGAAGAAAATGAATACGCAAAGAGCAGGAAGAGAGCTAGACAGCCGAAGGTTTGAGAGAAGAAGCCCCCCCCCCCCCCCCCCCCCCCCCCCCCCCTCCTCCTCCCCCCATCCCCACCTGCATAACTGTTTCGGCCCTGTAACTCCTGTACATTCTTAATAGGGGATAACTTACCATGCCCGGGTCATGAGCTCATTGAAGCAGTTGCTGTCCTTGAGGTCCATGAAGACTTCTTCCACCAGTACACTGCAGCTGTAAATACACATACACAACACACACACACACATCACGCACAGACACACACACACACACACACACACACACACACACACACACACACACACACACACACATACATCACATACACACACACACACATACACACACACACACATCACAAACTGATTTCAGTTTCTTTCCTCTGTAGAGCAACCTCTTCGTTATTCCAACTAACTGATCCATGGAAGGTCTTTCGACCCTATTCAACAACTAACAACAACAACAAAAGTTCCCAACCTTTGATCTCTGAATTTTCCATTTTCTTTCCATATCCTTACTTTCAAAACTCTAAACTTTGATTCAACCAAAATATGAAATCAGTCATACAACACTCACACTGGTGAGTAATATTAAAAAAAAAAAAAAAAAACCAGACTGCACATTGGTAAAAAGAAAACTGAAAATGGAACCTTGTATTCTACATGAACACACACACACACACACGCACATGCATGCGTGCGCATGCATGCACAAGCTGAACAGCCTGAGTATCCCTTCTATTTTTAAAATATGAAAAGCTTGATGTATGTGCTTGCCGCATACATTCATCATCTGTGTCATAAAAAAAAAAATGAACTAAAAAAGATGATTCAGGGGACCCCCTCCATTCTCCTCTTTTGTTTTTTGCCTGAATATCTAGGGACTGGGAATCACTCCAACAAAAAGTCTGATCCAGAAAAAATCCAAATCAAAAGTCATATTGGTTATTCTGGGTTTTCAGTCTGTTCTGAAATGCTGCACCCTTGCATTAATTTATCAAGCGTGTGCAGTTCTACGACTATGACGCACTATGAGTGTGCATGCAGCCATGTCAGTGGTCATCTCAAGACACGAGGTTGTCTGCACCTGATGACAGGACATAATTCAATCACAGCAGCGTTTCATACTCTCATGCTGCAAATGAGCAGAGATCAATGACTTGATGATGACATGGTGATGATGATGCTGCTGTTGCTGGTGACGATGACAATGATGATGATGCTACTCTCAAGCCAACAGTTTTCATGTTGGTAAAGATAATAAACACAAAAATAATTTCAGTGATGATGATGATGACAATAACGATGTCAACAGTAACCATGATGATGTCAGCAATAATAACGATAACCACAGTAGATGGACCCACCAGTGATTGGCGATGGCCACAAACTGCTCTGTGAGCTGCTGGAACCGATCTTTGCGGATAGTATCTGTTTCCTTCTCCCTGGCTTCCTCTTGTTCGTACTTGTCGGTGTCCAGGTAGCGGCTGCGCGCAGTTCACCCATGTACTCCCCAAAGCTCAGACAGTTGTTGATGTTGGCCACCTGAACACACAGCACAGGGCACCGTGTCACAAGATTAAAATAGCTCTGTCAATTAAAATTTCACAGATTTTCCCAAACTTTTTTTTTCCTGATCCCTCCCTCGCTTCCTGAATCCCCTCACCCTTCCATCTCCACGCTGCCACTGCTTCACAGTTTATTCCTCTTCTTTGGTTTTGTGCATGCGTGCGTGCGTATATGCGTGCGTGTGTGTGTGTGTGTGTGTGTGTGTGTGTGTGTGTGTGTGTGCCCAAAACGGCTTGTTTAATAGAAAGAAATCTACTTAAACCTATCCAAACAAAAGGAACAATGGTGATTAAAAATCGCAGTTGAGGCTTCAGAATTAGATTTAAGTCTTTAATCTGTAATATCATAACAATTTTATCAATCTGGATGGGAAAGGATGCAGAAAAAAAAAAGGGGTATTTGTTGCAGTTATCCCTCTTTTGATAATTATTATCTGGAACTGGCTGCAAAGTTCTGCCTTTAAAAAAAAAAAAAAAAAAATTTGAACCACTGCTCTTCTGCAATCTGTGCATACATAGGCAGGTCATTCATAACAAATTCAACCACTTTCTAACTCAAGAATCAAAAGGTCAGCTGACTCACCATGAAATGGACATAATACTTGGGGCTCTTTTCTGTTGGCCAAATGCCGATCTCTGTACGACTTGATGGCGTCTGCAACAAATGAGCTTTAAATTACAAAGTTGGTTTCTACCCCCTCCTTCCTTCCCCACCTCCTCCTCCACCTCCTTCCCCTCTCTGGCCTCACCTCATATCCACCTGTCCTACCTGCTGCTCTCTCTCTCTCTCTCTCCTTTGTCTTCTGCTCACGATCCAACCCCCCTCCTCACAATACTCCACAGACTCCTCTCCCTCCCTAGGTCTACACTGTCTGACATTTTACGAATAGAATTCCACAGCACTCGTACACAACATCACAAGTCAGACTCAGTAGCACTTTTAGTCGCCCTTCATTTCACACGACGCAATAAAGGACCAAGAAGAAGGCAGAAA
>JADBJO010003713.1:181237-232144 GCA_016801955.1 Conus betulinus
ATCCCCAAGCATACTAAACACATATGCATACACACCTATATCCACACCCACCCACACACACCCCCCCACACACCCCCCCCCCCCCCCCCCCCTCCCCCTCTGTGTCCTCCTTCCCCATACTTCTCATACACATAAAGGCAGCCACTCACTCGTAGCTGCCAACCCACTGCAGAAGGGAGACAATCTCATTGCCCTCCAGCTCCTGATGAATCAAGTCTTGCAGCTGATGACAGAAAAAGCACAGAAGTTAGCAGCAATATAAAAGCAGCACCTCTTGATGGTCATATCTTGAAGCTACAGCTGGACTTATTATCATGAAAGTCAAAAAAAAAAAAAAAAGGACACACATACAATGAAAATGAAATGGACAGCAGCATTTACTGAAAACAATGTGAAAAACACATGAACATACTAAATAAGATGCAAAGTAAACCAGATTTAATATACAATACAATGCAGACATGAATTTATTTTCATATGTCTTCTTTAGATGATAAAAACAACCGAGAGAAAACATGCACAAATAATACTCCCCTGACAGCACTCAACATGAGGACATATACAATTGATATTGTCTGTGTTACGCCAGCAGTTCAAATATGTCATCAATGTCAACAGTCAGTGACATATGGTGCCATGCTGCAAATGAGAAATATGATGTTTATTATTTCATGTACTCACATGTTGCCACAGACCTCCACAGTACACAGCAGTGTGTTCACCATTTCATAGATGTCATGACAGGGTTTTAAGCTACATAAAGGGAGTTTTTCTCTATTTCATAGAACTCAGATGCTGTGATCGAGCTCTATGGTACATAGAGTAGTTTCTTCTTCATTTCATTACACTCTGATGTTGTGATAGATCTCTACAGTACACAGGGATGTTCTTAACTATTTCACAGTACTCACATGTTGTGATAGAGCTCTGTGGTACATAGTGGTGTAGTTCTTCACTATCTCATACTCTGGGGGGCACACCGGTGGCAACAAAGACTGCAACACAAAAATACATCATTAAGTCTTTTCACAAACCCATACTGACATCACTGCCTTTCTTTCCCACATAAAGCGACATCCTTGCATTTCCATGCATTATTCTAATTCCCAGAACAAATGAAATCATGAGCTTTACTTCTCATATCTACATTCCATACTCAGCAACATCATTAACTGGCTGAATGACTTCATTCTCTCTGCTCCAAATCACCTACTGACAACAATATCTATGCTGAAATAAGATTCCCTCCAAGTCTGACAAATGGCATTAAAAGAAAGCTGAAACCCTAGAGGTGTGTAATAAACAAACAAATAAACAAAACGAAATAGCTTGTTAATTGAAAAAAAAAAAAAAAAGGAACAGAGACCAAAACATTTGTACTGTATGTCAAGTGATAAACCTCAGAATGATCAAACCCCATTCTCTCCTTAGAGGGTATGATCATTCTGAGAAGCCAGCATTTCACACCATTATCTTAGTTAAGCACAGGCTTTTCAAGCAGTCTGAAACTTCTCCACTGCATGTGCTCAAAGGCCAGCCACATAACTCTACTTGATATTACTGCACACACTAACACTTGACCTTAAGGTGTCTAACACAGACGGTCCACTCTGTCTCACATCTGTAACTCTGGCTGAACCAGTATGTACACTGTCTCACACCTGTAACTCTGACTGAACCAGTATGTACACTCTGTCTCACACCTGTTCTTGTGGCAGAATCATTCTGGAGCTTACCTTGGCGACCTTGATGGCCTCCAGCATGTGCTGACGTGTGATCTCTAGGTGACGGACCAGCCACATCTTGTTGTCCTCTCGGGACTCCAGTTGACTGCCCTCTATCCTGTGGAACACCCTTCACATGTCACTGCTCTAATGTGTGTGTGTGTGTGAGTGTGTGTATGTAAGCGTGTGCGCGTGTGTGTGCATACATGCGTGCATGTGTGTTTGTGTGTGTGTGTGTGTGTGTGTGTGTGTGTGTGTGTGTGTGTTTTTTTTTTTTTTGTTTTTTTTGTTTTTGTTTCTGTGTGTGTGTGTGTGTGTGTGTGTGTGTGTATGTGTGTGTGTGTGTGTGTGTGTTTGTGTCCGTGTCTGCGCGTGCTGTGCAGCTGTCCCATCTTCCATGCCCTGTTAATGGTTTTACTCCATACTGCTACACACACACACACCACACCCAGGCTCATTCTGTCTCAGTCCAAGCATCTGCCATGCCCTGTTAATGGTTTTACTCCCATACTGCTACACACACACACCACACTCAGGCTCATTCTGTCTCAGTCCAAGTGATCTACCAGGAGCTATCAATATGTCTGAACAGCATCACTCCAGGCATGATTAGTGGTGTAAGTTTTGATCAAAAACGCACGCAGGGCATCATCTTGTAAGTCATATACTGGTGACACTGACTGCTCAGTCTGCACCATGTCCATCAAACGACAGTGCCCACGAACATGTTGACACTGAAGACTTTGCTCACAACTCAACACAGACATGGACCTTGGAGAAACAGTGAATCTGAGGCCAAGAAAAAGAGTACAACATGAAGGCTACCCATCTAATGACGATAAATGAAGGGTTTCCTCAACCCTAAATCACTTTGCAAGAGTTTACTGTCTGTCCTTACCCCTGACCATTCAGAACAAGGAAACCTTTTGCAGAGACCCTGGCATTGATACAACCAACTGAGCTAGAGGCACTGGGTGTACAGTTCTTCACCAAGGTGTCCTAATGACTATTCACATAGTTATAGGAGAAAGAGACAGACAGTGAGTCAGTCTGTCCATGTGTTCATTCCTCCTATCAGAGATCTTTTACATACGTTGTTGAGTTTAACCTTTCAGCGACCGATCTGTCCATCTCCCATCATTCGTTCACTGCTGACCCACCCATGACCAGCCAGTTGAGATGTCCATTTACTTTCTGCCACCATACCGGATGCTTAGGAAACATTGAGCATCAACACAAAGGGCTTTAACCTGGTAGCTCTTGAAGTCCTGCAGTCGCTAATTCCAATGATTCCAAAATGAGTTACAAAGGTTTTTTTTTTTTTCTTTTCCAATTTGCACAGAAGTGATTGCTTCAGCAGTGTAAATGCCACTAAATAAAACATACAAACAAAAAACTCACACATCTCAAATGTTAGTGCAGACAATACAAAAGCAAGTGAAATGTGTTCCAGCTTCGGTGACCATGACTAAGGTGATCTGGAGATGGCGAGTCAGACTGAATGCGCAGAATCCTCTCAGCGCTGGTGAGCTGTGGCTATGGTCAGTCACAAACATCAACACAAACAGTCACATGCTCATCAAACTAAATACACTGTATGATTTCTGTACAAAATATGACTGGAGTGATTTCTACCTGAATGTCGCTTTTTTTTTTTTTTTTAATTATCAAATCTTGTCCAGCTCTCTACAAAAACAATCTGGCAGTCTTATGTTTCCTTAAAATAGCTTGGTAGTGAAAAGGTTCAGATCTAAGTAAACAAATTAAACATTCCATTTGAAAGATCCTTGGGAAGTCCTTCAGCAACCTCTTAAGGTTGAATGGCAACCTGACCAAGAATCCACAGGAGAGTAATACTGTAGCCATTCTTCCTAAAGTTTTGACAGGGAAAGCAGGGAAGTGGAGCATGAGGGGGACAGGATGAGAGTGGGAGGGGGTAGGACTGACTGACCTGGCAACGATGCTCTCTTCCAAGACGGAGAAGCATTGCTCCCTCCATTTCTTGGGACGGCCTGGGGGCATGAAGCCCGTCTGCTCCTTTTTCTTCAGCCATGCTGCGTCCATTCTGTCAAACATCATCATCATCATCTCCATCATCATCATCATCACGTCATTATCATCATCACGTCATCACATCATCATCAACATCATATCATCATCATCAACATCAGCGTCATCATCATCATCATCATCATCTCCATCATCATCACCACCATTATATTTGCAGTTTTCCTTTATGCAAACACGTCGATTCTGTCAAAAATCATCATCATCTCCATCACTGTCATCACTGTCTTTGTTTTCCTTTCGGTTTTTCATACATGCTACATCCATCCTGTGAAAATCATCATCATCATCAACCTTTCTTTCATCCACGCCACATATATTCAGAGAAAATCATCATCATCATCAACCTTTCTTTTCATCCACGCCACATACATTCAGTGAAAATCATCACCATCATCAACCTTTCTTTCATCCACCACATGCATTCAGCCAAATACATCAGTGAAAATCATCACCATCATCACCATCATCATCATCATCATCATCTTCATGCTTTTCCTTTCTTTTCATCCATCATCATGTCTACATTTTGGATTGCTGAAGGATAAAGCCAGTCTGTTCCTGTTTCCTGCATATGGTGCACAATTTGTAAACAATATCATCATCATCACACTCATCATCATTTTTTCCTCTTTGAGGCACTGTCCATTCTGAACTTGCCTTCATCATCATCATCATCATCATCATCATCATCATCCTTATGATCATCTTGATTTGAGAAGACACCCACATACTCTTACCTCTCTTCTCGCTCAATGATGCGTAGGGCAGGTGACAATGAGGGTGGGTTCCCGCCGTACAGAGATGAGCATCCTCTGAATGATGACCCACAGCTGTTTGCCCAGCTCCTTGGACAGCTCCTGAACCTCGCAGAAATACTGCTTCAGCATCTGTCACAGACACAATTGTACTGCTTCAGCATCTGTCACAGACACAATTGTACTGCTTCATCATCTGTCAAAGGAATTCATTGTACTGCTTCAGCATCTGTCACAGAAACAATTGTACTGCTTCATCCTCTGTCAAAGGAAGTATTGTACTGCTTCAGCATCTGTCAAAGGAGGTATAGTACTGCTTCAGCATCTGTCAAAGGAAGTATTGTACTGCTTCGTCCTCTGTCAAAGGAAGTATTGTACTGCTTCAGCATCTGTCAAAGGAATTCATTGTACTGCTTCAGCATCTGTTATAGGAATTCATTGTACTGCTTCAACAAGATGTGGCAGAAAACAATTGTACTGCTCTACCCCAGAAAGAACTAGACTGCTCCAACATCTCTCACAGAAATTGCTATACTACTTCAACACCTGTGACAGAAATAACTGCACTGCTTAACACCTGTCATGGAAATTACCTTACAGCTTTAACATCTGTGACAGAAAGAACTGTACTGTTACAACGTCTGTCACAGAACATCCTATCGCAGGCTGTACTGCTTCAATATCTGTCACAGAAATCATTGTACTGCTTCAACATTTGTCACAGAAATCATTGTACTGTTAGAACATCTGCCACAGAATTACAACACAGCTCCTACATTAGTTACAGAAATTACTGTACCATTTCAATGCCTGTCACACAAATCATTGTACTGCCTAAACATCTATTACAAAATGCATTGTAATTCAACAGTACCTGTCACAATTCTATTACACTGCTTCTCCATCTGTCACATAGGTACACGTATCTTGATCTTTACACATTTAGTACTGTTACACCATTCCCTTAGCCTTCCTTGGCCACTAAAAGTTTTGTTGCATGTGAAGAAATCACAAGAACTAACCTACAGAGAGAGAATGTTTCAGAGCAATGTCAAGAAGTACAGCATAACTTGAGAAGACAAAAACATCTTCAGCATCACAAAGTAACATCTACTTGAAAAATTCATGGGCGTCAATACAATTATAGACATGCCCTTGCTTTCACTCTGAAGTTAAAAAAAAACAGATCTTCTAGTCAATTACTCAAGAATCAATCAGTCACCTTTTTTTTTTTTTTTTTTTTTTTTTTTTACTGTAAACTAACAACGTGACAAACATTTCACTTATGAATGGCCCTTCACATAGTACTGCTGTTCAATCAACTCTATACTTGCATATGTGTGGACATTACTGTGTTGAATATATAGTATTGCGTTGCACTGCGCTGCCTTGTGTTATGATGCATATTAATGTAATGCATCATATTACACAATATTAAATAATTTCACTGTCACAACAGAACTCACTGCAATAACGTAATGCCACTGAGAAGGCAAGGAAAACATCACAAGAAAGAAGAAGAGACTAATAGTTAAAAGAAGGCACTGACATGGTTGTCGGTGGGACTCTGGTTCGGCTGACGGTGTAGCTCTTGCAACAAGTCATCACGTGACATCTCCAAGTCCGCCAGACTGCAACCACATCAGTAACACATCAAAACATCAATAGTTAAATCAATCAAACGAAAAAAATCAAAACTCTCCATCAACCACATCAAACTCATATCCAAAACACTTCATCAACCACATCAGGGACACATCAAAGCATTTCATCAACCAGATCTGTGACAGTTTCAAAAATATTTCATCAACCACTTAAGGGGCACATGAAAGCACTTCATCAACCAGATCTGTGACGGATTCAAAACACACTTTGTCAACACATCAGTATCACTGAAGACCTGCAAACACCTGTACACAGCAAGCACTAGATGGTGGAGATGGGACAGAACAGGGAGACTGAGGGATGGAAGAGAGGGGAGTGAAGACTGGTCAAGAATTTGATAATTTTTCAAGGGTGGAGTATGGAGGCAGTAGCGCTGACCCATCAAGCTTCCAAGGCAAACATCCATTGGCCATTTATTTTGGGCATGTGACAACATGGTGCTTTTCACAAAAAAATCTGGAACCATATTTTACTCTCAGGAGGCAGGACTGGAGTGGATGAGAGGGAACAATGGAGAATGCGTTTCCCACAGCCAACTTTAACCAAATGAAGGATTATATGCCCTAAACTTTATGCAGCAATGGCAAATATAAATTGATAATTATTAAATAAATAAATAAATAGATAATACATGCTGAACTGTAAGAAAAGATGTGAATTCTGCGTCATGATGAAGATAAAAATCGGGGCTGCTATTACACTGCTAAGGAAATACAGGCAGTCCTGATAAATTGTGAGTTTTTAATTTTCTCTCATTGTTGAGGTCCCTGGTTGTTTTTCGCTCTCTATGTGACAATGCGGAGAAGATATGCGCGCTCAGTGTGTGTGAGAAGAGATACAGACAACAGAACATGTGGCAAAGCGGTGGAGAGAGCGTGGGGATGAAACTGACTGTTTGTGGGCCTGCAGGAGTTTTCCTTCGTTGATGAGGTCTCTGGTTTTCTTCACACTCTCTCTCTGGAACTGTGAAGATGTGCTTCAGGTTCTCCTGTGCTGCTGCCAGCTGCATGCACACACACACACACACAAACACATGTATGACACACACACACACACACACACACACACACACACACACACAGAACACAGGGTTGTAACACAGACTCACTTTGTTTGCACATGTTAGTAAAAAAAAAAAAAAAATTTCTAACCTAACAATCATTAAAAGGCATCTTCCTTCATGATATGAAATTGAACAGTACAGCACAGAATTAGCAAAGAATTTTTTTTTCAAAATGGCTGTGTTATCAAACTTTAATCCTCCATGTTTCTCAAAGGATAATTCAATTTGTGATTTTAAGAAGTAAAACATTGGTTATCAGTTTTAAATTTAATATAAAATTTCTGAAAGATAGCAGCCTTTGAATATGAACGCATATACCTGTTGTGAGTTTTCCTTGTGTGTTCTGTTTTCTGTTTACGGGTAAGAAACACAGGTCAAACCACAGGTAGAATTACCTGACAGAACTTGCTGTTCTCTGCCACCAGGGGTGCCAAAGAGGTATGCAGTGGTTGGATCGTCTTGTATGCCTCTTCCACCTGATCCAAACTGAACAGATAACATACTTTCTACATGACCCAAACTGACAACATGCCTCTTACACCTGACCCAAACAAACAGACAACATACTTTCTACATAACCCAAACTGAACAGACAACACATTTTCTAAATAATCCAAACTGAAACAGACAACACATTTTCTAAATAATCCAAACTGAGCTGACAACACGTCTTTCACTTGATCCAAATTAAACAGACAACTCTTTCACATAATGCAATCCAAATAGGCAGCACATCCCTTCTTGATCATCACCAGACAGGTAGCACACCTCTTCTACATCATCCAAACCAAACAGGCAGCACACCTCTTCTACATCATCCAAACCAAACAGGCAGCATACCTCTTCTACATCATCCAAACCAAACAGGCAGCACAACTCTTCTACATCATCCAAACTAAACAGGCAATACATCTCTTCTACATCATCAAAACTAAACTGGCAATACACCTCTTCAACTTGATCCAAGGCAATACACCTCTTCAACTTGATCCAGACTGTAACAGGACAACAAACCTCTTCCATGATCAGTCCAAACCCACAACACACTCTCTTACACATGATCAAAAACGCACAACACACTTCTTCTACATGACCAAACTGGACAGACAACACACTCTTTGCAAACTGGACAGACAACACACTCTTTCAAAACTGGACAGACAACACACTCTTTCCACCAGATCTGGACACACAACACAGCTCCCCTACATGAACCAAACTAACCTGACCACACACCACCTTCTCTGTGCTATGAACTTAACAGACAACGCATCATACTGACATAATCCAAACTGAACAGGTAAAACACATCTTCTTTATGATCCACACTGAACAGACAACACACTTCTTTCACATAATTCAGACCAGACAACACACTAAGTCCACATTCTTCCAAACTGTACAGACAATACATCTCTTCTATCTGACACAAACTGGATAAACACCCTTCTATATGATTCAAACTGAACGGACAACACATCTCTTCCACCTGAACCAAACACACGTCTTCCCTCTGTACCAAACAAACAACGCATCTCTTCCACCTGAACCAAACACACAACACTTTCTTCCCTCTGAACCAAAAACACACATCTCTTCTACCTGATCCACACACAACACATTTCTTCCCTCTGAACCAAACGCACATATCTTCCACCTGAATCAAACACACAACACACCTTTTCCATCCAATCAAAACATATTACATGTCTTCTACCAGATCCAAACACACAATATATGTGTCCTCCACGTGATCCATACTGAACATCAACAACATTTTACTACCTGAGCCAACACATGAGAACACATGACTCTCCTCCTCTACTGAACCAAAGTGAACATATGATATCCCTCTTCTACCTAAGCCAATCTGAACATACAACACGCATCTTTCACCTGAGCCAAACAGAATATGCAAACCCCTCTCTTCCACCTGAGCCAAGCCAGCAACCACCTCTTCTATCTGATGCGAACTATCCGAACTCAGACCACACTTCTTCCACTTGATTCATACTGAACAAACATAAACACATAACACACCTCTTTTACCCGATACAAACACACCCCTAAATCTGAATAAAAAAAAAACATACAACACACACTCTTCTACCCTATCCTCACACACAATGCAGATCTCTTCCACATAAAACCATACACACAACTCACCTCTTCCACTTCATTTGAAGTAACTGTTGCAATGTTGCTGATCTCTGTCTGATTCACTAACTTCAGTTTGTTGTCATTGATCTCAACGTCAGTGACTTCTGTTTGATGGCACTGACCTATGTTTGATGACACTGACCTCTGTTTGATGACACTGACCTCTGTTTGATGACACTGACCTCTCTACACAGACATTGACCTACGTTTGATGTCACCCACTTCTGATGACACTGACCTCCATTTAATGTCACTGATTTCCATTTTGACGACGCTGACTTCTCTTTAATGTATTTGACCTCTGTATAATGTTTCTGACCTTTGTTTGATGACCACTGACCTCTGTTTGATGACCACAGACCTCTGTTTGATGACCATGACCTCTATTGATGGCCACTGACCTCTGCTTGATGACCACTGACCTCTGTTTAATATCGTAGACATCCTGCAGTGCACTTTGTAGCTGGTTGAGTCCTGTGCGCACACCATCCAGCTGTGACTGTACAGCCGTCTTCAGCATGGCTTCTACTGATGCCTGCAATATCATATCATTATGGATCTCTCCTTCTTCTCTCTTCTCCTTCACCCCACCATCCCGTCTCCCCCCCCCCCCCTCTCTCTCTCGCTCATACATCACACAACAAATCAACAGTATCTACCCCATGACAGACTTGGAACAGTCTTGATTGTTGCCCAATTCACGATCATCTTCATGGGCAGAGGGGGTCTCACGAATCTTTCTCCCCCCCCCCCTCTCTCTCGCTCATACATCACACACAAAAATCAACAGTATCTACCCCATGACAGACTTGGAACAGTCTTGATTGCTGCCCAATTCACGATCATCTTCATGGGCAGAGGGGGTCTCACGAAGCTGACGCATCTTTCATCACTATTCTTAGGACAGTATATTCTAAAACACTGTATCCATCACCCAAACAAACAAAGCCATTCAGTGACAGATACCACTAAACATCATCAAAGTGGCAGAACAGCGAAATAGATTTTTGTCTGGAGGGCTGCCTGATGATGATTTGGTACTGACTGTCCTCTGTGACTGCCTAAGCTGGGGCTGGAACAGGATGAGCCTGGGTGTATCTGTTTACTGGGGAACAGGAATGAGCGGCATTGATATAGCAATAGTGAAAGTAAAAAATATTTTGACATACAAACTGTATCTACTAGACACATCTGTTCATGAGTGCTACTTATAATTTCTATATTCTAAAATTTTGTCTCTGAAATTCTAAACAGGAAAAAGTGTGAAAAGTATATAAATTTACCTGAGAATGTTTTGTACTGTCCATTAGCAAATTTTACTGGGAAAAATTAGATGAATAACATATCAAAGTATTATAGTGATGTAAACACACTGAATACTGGATCCTTCTTCCATCACAAATTTTATCATCTCTTGCAGTAAGTACTGCATTCGCTTCAAGATTTTGCTCAGGAAAATTTTTAAACTTGACCCGTTTCAAAGTAACACTATCAGCAAGCAGACTATACGATTATCTGTCCTTAAATGATTGAAAATAGTGTAGTCTGTCAACTATGTAGTTTTCCCAGAACCAAAATCCATGTTGATGTACTAGACTGCTTAAACAGTGATAAAAAAAAGAAGAAAAAGACAACAAATGCTGACTCATACTGAGAACAGAATTTCTGTAAGTCTGTTACAACTTAGTCACACATACTAATTACGATAACCTTAACCTGACCCTCTAATCAGACTTGTGATACCCAACAGCAGAGAATAAGTACTATGACCAACTTATTCTGAACAGTTTTTGAGTTACTGATTAAAAAAATGTTTGTGACAGTACTTCTTCCATGACAGAACACATCATTTAATGGTGCTGGTGAGGCTTTGTGGATATACACCATTGCGACTTCAAAAAGCCAAGCCAAAAAAAAAAGGTAAAACAAGCATCACACTGAGCATGAAAACACTAATCTGGTTGGTTACAGACATTCATTTGCAAAGCCTATTCGTACACACATCTTGAGTGTGGAAAGACATTGGTCCCACAGTCAGCGCGTCTCATGCGTGTAAGTAACAATTATCAACACACACACACACACACACACACACGCACACACACACACACACACACACACACACACACATGCACACACACACATGTACACACTGGTGCATTAGTCACATCAAGGAATGTGTAAGGTTACTCCTTCCTTGGTCAGATTCACTGGAGACTGGTTTGCAAAACTTAATTTCAATCAGGCTCTCATCTGTCACCTCTTGACCTACTCGGTGATTACAGCTGATCTTAACCTTCTTTCCAGTTTTGAATAATAAAGGCATAGCAGAAGCTAATATGAAAATTTGCACACATGAAGTTAAGCAGGAAATTCCTCTAACTGCAATTTTGTGGCGACAAGACAAATATATATTGTAGAAAGTTGGAAGCATAACATGGGAATATCATTTGTACTTAGAGCTTAGAATGAGAAAAATAACCCCGATAAGCCAGCATTATTACAGCTCTAGGACTGAAGCCTGCATGTGCATGAAAAAAAAAAAGAATTGTTCATTCTGACCATGCTTAAACTTCAGCATGTCATTGTTTGTTAGTCAAGTGTCGAAGCTGAAGCACCTGCACAACACCAAGGAATTCTGACCACAGAGTTTTCATAAGTAACCAACAAAGCAAGGAATATTGTGCTTTTATGAAGATGAAAAGTGAGAGTGGCCTACCTTTTTCCGTGCCACACGTCTCTTGAATTGGTCCACCTTCTCCAGCTGTTCTGGTTTCTGAGGAGGAGCACACCAACATGACATCACATCTTCATGACATCACACCAAAATTATGATACATCAACAACATATCACATTGGTTTAGTGCATCCTATCAGAGGTCTTCTGGCCATAAGACTACCAACATGAAATCCAGCCACAGTACAGTATCACATCTGATCCTCCAAATCTTTCAAGCCTTCCAATCGTTCAATTCTTCTGTCATATCTGCTGATCTGATTCTCAGAAACAAACAGTAATCCCATTTCACCCTCTCTTCCTTGGGATCTGATTCTCACAAATTAGCAACAAACCCCCCAATCATATCTATTCTAATTCTTCTGTCACATGCGATCCTCAAAAGCAAATACTAATCTTGTCAAGTATTTCACACAACACTGTAATTGGATTCTTTTTTTTTTTTTCTTTTTTTTTTTTTTTTTTTTTTTTTTTTTGCTGTCCAACCTCTGCGCCACCTCAGAGGCAGTGTACCCACGCCGCTCATTCCGACACCCCATCCACAGCCACAGCCCGGTCGACCCCGCCGCAGCCCCGGCACCGACCATCCACAGGGAGCAGTCAATGTCGAGTCATCAAGAGACAACCCACCGGAGGAGACAATGCACTGCTGCCGAGTCACTTCAGTGGTGTTCAGTGGCGCCTGTTCTGATCCAACATACGCAGGACACCACCTACTAAGCCCCCTACTGATGACAATAATTGCTTAGTCACGGAGCCGGCGCGAGCGAGCTCTCCCTCCGGAGGGCGCCACCACGTCCGTCCAACGACAGCCCCCATGGACTCGCCGATACCGGTGACCCCGACAGAACCAAACCAAGGCCACAGATGTGGAGAGGGCATCGAATTGAGGTCACCATGAGAGCAGGGCATGAAGGGCCACAGAATTTGAGATTTTTTTTTTTTTATGCTGATCGATGAGAATGAGGATGATTAAGATGATGCTACGGATTTCCATTTTGGTCTGAGACTACATGACAGGGCTTTACTCTACGCTTCCTTTCATAATATATCCCGGCGTCAACCAGGCCTGAGAGATACAGGCACCTGCAGTGTTGGTCAGGAAATTTGAGCAACACTCTCAGAAAGGCATCCATTAAGTGAATGAAACTCGACTGTGTGGTCCCAGTCTTCCCAACTGAGCCTGCAGCAAACTCAACTCTGGGTAGGAGCCGGTCAGGGCAGAAAAACCCACATGACTTCTGATGGGATTCGAACCCATGACCTCCCAGCCGGGAGTCCATGGCACTAACCACTTCGCCACGGCGGCTGGTGTAATTGGATTCTTAAGACACCAAGAACAGGTCAATCATCTTACTTTCTTCTGTCCCATCTGAACCTCAGAAAAACAACAATGAAACCTATCTATTCACATTCTTTACTTCCTCTGTCAGAACTGATCCTAAGTAACAATATAGCCCCTTTATCATTTCATATTTTCCTGTTTCAGCTACCCATTACACTGTCTACATCAATTTGCCACTTCATTTGTCATCATTTTTGCATACTGGACATACTGTGTTTTTATGATTAACTAAATGCTAACAAGGATTATGAGATTTTTACAGGCATGCACATCGTAAAGTGGTGATTAATACTCCCCTCAGAATCAGGAATATTTCAGTATTTATCATGTAAATCTTTAATGTGGACAGATTTTTCTTCCTCCACTAGATCTTAAGTGGCACTGATCATGCTACAGATTTTGCAAGCTGGTTCTGCTTTCAGGTGTCTCAGAGTGTCTTCATTTGCTCCCCATCCCAACTCTCCTCATTACCTGCAGGATACTGGCCACATGTTTAGCAGCAGCGGCACGGGCATCCACTTCTAGTCGTCCCAGATCTAGTGGGGCTGGGGCAGGTCCCAGTCTGGCATCTGGTGGAGGGTCTTCATCCAAACTCATGGTCAGAAATATTCCTAAAATCATACACATCACTGCCAAAACCTGTTCTATGCACCTTATAACAGTAACATGGAACAAAAACACATAAAAACTTAGTAGAAGTACACCTCAACAAAACAGTACACACACACACACACACACACACACACACACACACACACACACATGCAGACAAGTATGCATGTGTGCTCTCACACATACATTCACTTTTCAAAATATCATTTCCTTTAGTTTAATCCCATGCTGGTGGAACACAGAGGATAGCCAATTCGCAAGACAACCTTCTGGAGGTATGTTCTTAAATATAAATATAAGCGAATGAGATATGGCCATGGTAAACATTACTTTCTGACTTGATGTACAAACATATGCACAGAAAGAAAGAGAGACAAGGACAGCACAAAATTTAAAATGACTACTTAAAGTTAAATCGCGCAAAATGGAAGATATCTATTTCAGTTTTGTTTTGAAAGAAAGGAAAGAAGTTGAATGACATATTTTATGTGTACCAGACAGAAGGAGCCATATGCATTTGTAGAAGACCCTCCGAGTCTCACTCTCACTGAACATCTTTGTTTTAATACAAGCTGGACTATCAAACTTTCACAGTTACCTGAGGGATGTACAGTGAGAGGTATGAAAAAGATTCATGACATAAGCTGCAAAGTTATGAAAATGAATCATGACACAAGCTGCAAAATAACTTGAAATAGAAAACTTGGTTTTATATTTCATGAGTGAAATGACTGAAAGCTTCAAGAACTAAGAGGTGGTTGTGCATGGTCCACAGATTTTCCTTTTTTTTTTTTTTCTCTTCTTTCTTTTAATTGGAATACTGACAAGCTCTGTAGCAGCAGAGATAAGGGGATTTTTTCTCACTCCCTATTTTGTTCTTGCAAGCTATCACAGCAATGTGTGTGTGTGTGTGTGTGTGTGTGTGTGTGTGTGTGTGTTGTGTGTGTGTGTGTGTGCGCGCGCACACAGGCGCACATGTACATGTGTCTGGAGGAAGGAGGTGCTTCTATGCACTGTGTGTGTGTGTGTGTGTGTGTGTGTGTGTGTGTGTGTGTGTGTGTGTGTGTGTGTGTGCATGTGTGTGTGTTTGCATGCATGTGCGTGTGTGTTTGCATGTGTTCCCCTATGTGTGTGTGAGTGTGCATGTGTGTGCTCATCACCCTCATGCCTCTGTTTACATGTGTGTGTGTGTGTGTGTGTGTGTGTGTGTGTGTGTGTATTCGTGTTTGTGTATGTTTGTGTGCACATGTCAGCAAACCTCCGCTGAAAGTGAAGTGAGGTGGGGGTGGGGGGAAATGTATGTATGCATGAGAGGGGGAGGCGTGTGTATGCGTGTGTGCGTGCATACGTCTGTGCGTGCATGCGTCCACACGTGCGTGCGTGCGTTCCTGTCTGCGAATGTACGGAAAGAGGGCACAGAGCAAGAAGCGTTGAGATGATGATGATGATAATCTTCATTTCCCAGGGTAACAGATAAGCAAAATATGTGTGTGTGTGTGTGTGTGAGAGAGAGAGAGAGAGAGAGAGAGAGAGAGAGAGAGAGAGAGAGAGAGAGAGAGCGATATGATACGCTGCCAGACACCGACAGCACACGCCCATCATTGCTGTTTGGATCGGTTCATTCCAAATCAGAAAATATCTAAACACTGGCTGACGCATCACTATTCTCGAGGATGTTGATGATAGTCCCATTCTTTAAATTCAGACAAGCTTACCTGAAACAGTAATCTGCACACACCCTATCAATCACGAATGTTCTGATGATATTCCGTGTGACTTTTAATTCTTGAATCTTCCGTTACTTTTTCGGTCTCACTTGCTGTCGTCTGCCATCACTAGTTCTCAGCAAATCTCGTATGCAACGAGATAAATCTACCTGTGACTCACCAGGGATCCAAATGAACTTTCAGGCCATACACCACATACACATTACCAGCAGCAGCTTTGTACGTGCGTGCTTGCTGAATGCGTGTACGTGCGCGCGCGCGCGCGTTTGTGTGTGCGTGTGTGGTGCGTGCGCGTGTGAGTTTTCGCGCACGCGCGTCTAAGGCTAATATGAGTCAATATGTAACAGCAAAGATTATTGATACAGAAGATCTTTTAAAGTGTTGGGTATTTTGTTTTAGCCTAAAAGAAAGTAATTTCAAATGTGTGCAGTTCGTTTGACTGTATTATTTTTTTTTTTTTTTTTCTGTGTTTGTTCTTTGTTATGGTTGTTTTGTATATGAGCGTTTGAAAAGTTCCTTTTCATCACATGTTCTGGTTTTACCATAGCAACTGTTATAAGAGAAGCAGGCAGAATTTGATGTTGGCTGGATCCAGTTTGAGGGGAGAGGGGTGATAAAGGGTTGGGAGTGGATTAGATGGGTGGGGCTAAAAGAACAAGGGGCAGAGATCTTAGTGAGGGTCCAATGCATTTCAAAATATCAAAATGACACGAAACTGAATCCTTTTTCCTGAATGCACAGCAGGAAATGGGAAAAAATGAAAAAAAAAAAAAAAATGCAGGGGGAGGAAGGAGGGAGACTGGGCCTAGATGCACCCATCCTCTCCATGCCCTTTCTCCAGTCCTTTGGGATCCAGCACAGAGTAGTCAGAGTAAACGTCTTTGTCAGTGAGTTACAGTCGTCCAATCCATTGATAATTTTATCAGTTTATCATCCCCTACCCCCTTTATCATCGTCTGAATCAATGACTGTCGTCCGATCAAGGTTTATAATTTCATCAGTTTCATTGTAGCATACTTGTCTTCGTTTGAGCGAGTGCAAGTGTAAATAGTTCAATCTCCCTGAAAGGTTCCTGCTCTTGCAAGCAAGCATATTACAAGCTGATCGTTATGTTCTGGGTTTTTTTTTTTTTTAAAAGAAAAAAACATTTGGTTGCATTGAAAAAAGAATACCAAACCACAGTGGGGGTAAAAAAAAAAAAAAAGTGTGTGCTCAAGATTTGGTTGCCTTAAAAACACACACACACACACACACACACACACCACAGTGGGGTTAAAAGAAAAGCGAGCAACGGCAGATTCTTGCTTCACTTCTTCCTTTATATGCAGGATCATTATGGTCTAATAATAGATCCCGATACATGCTGCGTTTTTAACTGGTGGATTACATCGTTATTCAAGCGAGTGAAACTTCATATTAGGTGCATTATTTGGTTAGCTTTGTTTGTAATAACATCAATATGTGGGTCCTAACATCAAATGCGACACCTTAATTTTATCTCTTTACCAGATGTAGTTTATCCTCATTGTGTGTGCTTTTGTTCATTTTATAATCAATTAATGATTTATGCTATTGTGCAGAACATGAGTTTGATACGTTGAAGTAAACTTACACATTCTGTTAATTAAAAAGAAATTATGTAGATGCATATTATAAAGTCAGATATAAACACCTCCCTACCATGGATTAATAAAGTGTTACTTATTGAATTGAAAAACAGATCGAACATATCAACAACCTATGTTGCCAAAAACTGCGTCACAGCAATATCATATGGACACATCGTTACTTTTATGATTGAACCACAAATCTGCCACACCTGGGTAACAGCCTTGGTCAGTCTCAGACCAGATAAAACCTTCTGTGACCATCATCATATTGTGTGCGCGTGCGACTGTGTAAATGTCCAGTGTTTGTACTATAAATCTAAATACCTTCTTATAGATCAACTTTGTAACTGGTCCTTAAATCTGGCTGATAGGATCTAAACTATAGCAATTCGCTCATATACGCAAATGTTTCCAAAGTAACAACAAACAAAAACATGCCAAAAAAATTAGACCGAGAAAAAAAGATGACAAAAGGGGAGCAGCAGAATCTTCGGCAGATCTGCATTGACTACCTGTATCTTATAAAATAAAAGATTTCGGGGGTGGGGGGTAGGGGGTGGGCGAGGCAATGTAAGATCGCAAGCTTGCATTTTGCAATCCTCGCACTTGTACACTATGCGTTCAGTTTGTTTCCACCTATCATTTCCATTTTGAAAGTACGCATCAGTTAGTGTGTATTCATTATACTCTTTCAACGTTAGTAATTTACTTTTCCAAAATGGTACAGTCCCAGCTCGTGCTATATGCGCGTACGTGTATGCGCACACATGTAAACAGATAGGTTATCCATTTTGATTGTGTAGTCCCAGGATTCCTCTCCATAATCCCCACCCCCCTTCCCATCGCCTATTCTAGCTTACAATCATCAACATTATGTTGTGCACATTTTATTTGATCATACCATCATAACTTGTAGAAATCATTTCATCAATGCGCATCAAGACCTTTAGTTTCCATCAGTTCAACTCGTCCCTTTGTCATGCTTGTACTGATGATCACAGTTTGAGGCATTTGATCTTGCCTCTGTTTGACTGAATGATTCATGATGAAAATCTAAAGGCACCCCTGTAACGGCTGTTTTTTTTTTTTTTTTTTCCCCCCAACTGTTCCTTCTTGTATTGTCTTTGGCAGACGAGTCATGGTGGGGATACGTCTCTCCATCAGGCAACAATTCATATCTTTTAGAGCAGCTTCCAGTCTACCAGGGTATATTTCCTGGTAGGTTTGCACGTTTTTTGTGCCGACTGAAAATTTGTCCATGAAGGCATATTCTCAAGTCAAAATCATGTTCCATCAGCCATCATATATTCGATCATGTTAGAAGTTTGGGACTACTGCAAAAAGTGCAAGTGTTTGTTTGACATTCACAGATGAATGGACAACAAAGGCTGAACTATAAAAAGTAAACCATTTAGAACGATTAAAAGACAGTCGAGAGTTTTATAGTGCCCATGTAATAGAATAATGCACACAATTATACGAGTTTACGCCGTTTTTAAAAAATTTCATCAACACAGAAAACAGCGACATGTATCGACTTTTAGTCATTACACAACAATACTCAATTTTATCTCAATCTGATCCCCAACCACCGTTACTTGCCTGAAGTGTGGCTTTGTTTATACCTGCCCATCATTTTGTGAAAGGTGTTTGCAAGATACTCATCACCACTAAGCCATAATGTTTTGCGTTTTTTTCGCAAGTCAATCTACATGCATGATGAAGCTGAAACAAGGAATGGGCTGCTCCATTGTAGAATAGCAGGGCTAAAGAAAAATCTTTCTACCACACGCTCAAAGAAACTGAATCGACACTGAAGTGACAGCTGGCTCAGTCTCTTGCACATGAATGAACACGATCATATCAGGTATGGTTATCAGAAGCAAGATTTATTGGCATTCCATTCTGCATTTCCACACATGATTGACCATCATCCATTCACTATCCAGAAAACTTGTCTCTGAAATAGTAATTGTTACAACATTTAAATGACATGATGAATTCATGCCCATACCATTAAACTGTACATTCCAACTACTAAGCATGCATTATTATTTATTAAAACAATGTACATTACTAAACCTTGTTGGTCCTTTTTACTTCACACAGTGCCAACATGCAATGCATTACATCCTACACAAATTTTCTATTTCAGATGTCAACAACAGCGCAAACATCTGCAATATTGCTTTTATTATTATTTCCATGACTACAAAGTTATACCCCTCCCTTCTCTACATAGCAAGCTGAAGTCAACCTATTAGCAAGTGGCTCTAAAGAATTTCGCACCAGGGTGTCTTATATCCTGAAGTGCCTCATTATATCTGTTCACATCAGTCAGGGTATAAAGCAGTTTTGTTCAATATATATATGACATGCAAATAGGCTCAGAATCCGCATCAACGCTGCTCTCTTCTCAGCCTACAGAGTGATTCAGCTCATGCATGTAACGCATCCTTTATTGGCGATTTAATCATGCTTGCAGATTCACATACACTGGGCTTGTAACCCGACGAATGGATGCTCAAAAGTATTGTAGCTTACATCTGAAAGTACCTATATGAATGGAATAGTTGTAGCTCTTGCGGGGGGGGGGGGGGGGGAGAGACAGGGTTCACCATTCTATTCTATGTTTTGTAAATTATGACATACATTTTCTTGCATTCTTTGTTAACTACAAAACCCACGACCACAGTGTCGGGCGCATAGAAGAGTAAACGCCAACCATTCGCACACCGTGAAGAACCCAAAGCACTGAAGAAGTCAACTTTCTCCCTCTCCATCCGGAACTCAAGCTCGGCCATCTGTACAGTTCAAGTCAGGTAACTCCAACCGCGGTGGGTTATATGAGGAAGAGGATCTGGTCCGACAGCATGACCTGGTTTTTCGTCCATCATGGCGGATATGGCAGCCATGATTTCCTCCTCACTGAAGGGCTGGTCGGCGTGTGCTCGCTGCTCAAGTGGGATCTGACCTGCTGCAGCCGCACCGACTGGGCATGCTCCTTCTGGAACAGCTTGTACAGGGAGCCACGGAAAGCCTTCAGTCTGCACACACACAGTACGACGACGGTGAGAAACTTCTGCAGCGAAGAGACTGAGCTTACACACTCTGTTAACACAGAACCAACTGCCCAGTGAGCAAAATGATCCTGTATAGACCACCATGATTATCCAGAACATTTTTAGGCCTAAACCAGATGGAAATGTCCCCAGCCTGAACAAGTCACATCGTGTTGATTCTAGCCAAGGCAGCCATCAAGGCCACATCCGCAGTAGTACAGGGAACAGACTGGTTTGCTGACCTCGCTTGATAGCAGCCTACCCATGTATCTGAACTGTACACTAGCTGTGAATGGGTAGAGCAAGACGAGAGAGAAAACAACGATAGTCTAGATGATGGACAGTACAGACCACTGACCTATCCTGACTGATATCCGTGGAGGAGGGAGGTGGAGCAGGGGTGCCTGGCGCAGACGACCCATCTGATGCTCTGCGCCTCTTCCGACTCTCTTCCAGTGGCTCTGGCTCTGAACACATGAAACATGCACGGTTACACCACAGTATCACAATACACTCTTGGCTCTGTATGCACATGTACAGTTACACCGCCACCACAGTATCACAATACACTGTTGGCTCTGTATGTACACGTACAGTTACAGTATCACAATACACTGTTGGCTCTGTTTGCACATGTACAGTTATACCACCACCACAGTATCACAATACACTGTTGGCTCTGTATGTACATGTACAGTTACAGTATCACAATACACTGTTGGCTCTGTATGCACATGTACAGTTACACCACCACCACAGTATCACAATACACTGTTGGCTCTGTATGCACATGTACAGTTACAGTATCACACAATACACTGTTGGCTCTGTATGCACAACATGCACAGTCACACCACCACCACATCATCATCTACTCTGGCTGTGTGTGTGTCATATGTACTTAGTTACACCACCTCCTCAACATCGCACACTTACCATTGTCACCGCCTTTTCATTTCGCATGTGCCAACTATTACTCCATGTATAAGGAAAACGAGAAATCTGGCGAGATGGTCCTAATGCCCTCACTCATGCTAGCTCCACAGCTGGCTAATTATTGCGAGTGTATGGTGGAAGGGCTGAGAAGTGTTGGGGGGGGGGGGGGGGGGGGGGGGGGGGGAGGAGGACCTAGCAACCAAATTTGGTGCATATCCTGGATCAGAACAGGTACAACTGAACTTGAATGAAGTAACTCGGCCGTTTCGGTGGTACGCTTGTTATGACCCCTTACTGACTGACGCCTGTGGGCACCGGGGTCATGACAGGATGCACTTCAGTATGGGAGAGCCTCAAGTCAATCAATGTTGCTTATAGCCTGACCGACTGCAATGGGCCATATCAGGGCCGTCACCACATCTAGATCGATTCTCTGCATACACATCTACATTTTTCTATGTATACCTATTTATCTACAAGTATCAATAAAATGATATATACATATCTGCATCTCTCTCTCGCTCTCTCACCCTCTCTATATACACACACACAATATACACACACACAAAATTAAAAAAACAAAACATCACTGCACAATACCCATTAAAAGCGATTTTCTCTATCATGCTAATATTATGTTCTCTTGCAAAAATTTAGAACTGACAAAAAATGTTTACCTCTTTCCAGACGGGAAAAAAAAAAAAAATCACATTGCGCGAGACATCTCCAGACAAAACTTTGTCTCCAGAAAATTGTTAATGTCTGGCATCATGTAAGCTACAACACTATTAAGAACATTTTTTTTAATGCGAAGTGCTTTGTCTCATGGAATGCAGCTGTTTTTAGTCTTTTAGGGATGTATGTGAGCTGGCATGAGCAAAAAGGAATAATGCCACCGAGACAGCAGTGAAGATGAAAGAAAAGAACAAGAAACTTGATGTACCACCAACCAACCTGCACTAATTTGAGATGCATCAGACACGAACTGAGAACACGTTTCAGCAGTGAAGATGAAAGAAAACAACAAAGAAACACAGAACATTGATGCTCCAACAGACCAACAACCACACTAATTTGAAAAATCAGGCACAAACCAAGAAAATGTTTCGCCCCAACTCACCTTCCTCTCCTTCGGTTTCCGACTTGGAGAAGTCGTAAGGGTCATAACCCTCATCCCCTTCTGTTCTAGGTTGTCTCCTGCTCCTCTCCTTCCTCCTGAAATGACAAGATAACCATCCTCAGAGCACAGTCATACTCCATCCATCAAAGCATAGAACCGCTGACGGTGAGAACATGGTAACTTTCACATACTGCTGTTGGAACATATCAAATACCTTCATAAGACTACTGTCATATATTGCAGCTGGTGTACACATGATCAGCTAACCTCACAAGACTGTCACCATGTTGAAAATGGTATATGATTAACCACTTCACTGCTGATGCCAAACGTATGCTATACACCAAAGCAACAATGACCCCACTTTTTGCATAGGTCTTAGTGATCACAGCAATTCAGAAAACATTTACAATATCTAAAACCATGCATATCACTGTAATTCAGAAACAATTTACAATATCTAAAACCATGCAAATTGTCATTCTGGCACACAACTACCCGTCAGCTATTAAGAAATGTGGGCTTGATCACAAATTTGTTTTTCTGTTGTGTAATATTAATAAGAAATTAACATTTAAAAGGGGTCCATTCTCGCAGCAATGTCACCGCCCCTTCCACCAAAACATGGGACTGCTTGCTGATGGTGTGTATGTGACAACTTTCACAAGACTGCCATCAAGTACTGCTTCTGGTAGGTGCATATTGAGTACCGTCGAAACACTCGCCTTCATACACTGCAGCTGGTGTACTGTGATCAGCTAACCACATGCGACTGTCCCTATGTCCAACAGCGGGTAGGTTAATGATTAATCCCTACACTGCTGAAGCCAAGTGCATGCTATATGCCAAGGAATAATTACCATTTTTTTTTTTTTTTTTTTTTTTTTTTTTTTACTTGGTTCTTTGCCATCATGACAACTTAGCATCTACTTGGAATATTTTGAAACCATATAAATTGTCATTCTGGATAATGACCACATTTCAAATATCAAGAAATGTTGGCTTGACCACAAATTTGCATTGTGCTTGCATCTCATATACACACAGCAACTACTGGAAAAAATTACAAACACTGACACATCATGCAAGACTGACCTAGCCTTTTTAATCTTGAATACAAAGGACACCGCAAACTCAAATACAGGTAACCTCGGTCCGACCCACATGAAAGACTATTCTTTAATGATTCAAGATTTCTGTGTTTTCTTTTTCTTTTCCTTCTTTTTCAAAATGCGACCTTGCCAGTGACTGAACCTGCAAGTTCATGTGCTTCAAGTGGAGATCTAGTATTACCCACTGCTTTAGATACTATAGTTGAGAATCCACACTTGTGGGAATTTGTTTTTAAAGAGAAATTATCATTACTACACCCGACGTCTGTTCCGACCTCTTTGGCCAGTTAACATCAGGACAATGAAAACAAAGAATGAGCGAACACTTTTCTCAAACTGGGTGCTGCAAGATGGGCGATGAACGAAAATTCACTTAAAACCAACTTCGGGTTAACCGACTGATCCCATGCATGCTGGTACAGTGTGCTCTAGATCATACTTACTGCCTCCTCCTCTTTGGCGGCGACGTCTCTCCTTCACTGTCGCCATGTCTACTACCCTCTCCTTCCTCATCACTGCTGTCGTCATCTTTCCTCTTCCGCCCTCTCCCCTTGGTCAGAAACCTGCGTTCACGAACAAGATTTAACATGTACAATTTGGGCCATTCAACAAGATTTCAGTGGTGAAAAAAAAAAAAAAAAAAAGACGACAGGCTGGCCTTGTATACAGACATCAAAGAAAGGGGACATCGCTCCACAAAGTAGGCCCACACTAAGGCAGCCTCATGTGGTCATCTTGATACTTGGATTAGAATGATTTTGATATAAAATGGTAAATGACCTCCAAAACTAGATACAACTCTGCAAGAAAAATTGGGCAATAAATGAAATGATAATGCTTCAGCAAACAAGTTTATCTTTAATTGCAATTGGATTGTTGTTCAAAAAAAAAAAAAAAAAAAAAAAAAAAAAAAAAAAACTGGATGGGGGGGGGGGGGGGGGGGGGGGGGGGGAGCAATTTTGTCAAAATAGGCAAAGCAGAGTTCTTCGACACCTGGTTCACCAACATACATGGGGAGAAATTTCTGCTCTCTACAACAACTTTTTCCTTTGTTTCTTCTCTCTTTTCCAATGTTCTTTAGATGCTTCTGCTTATACTTTCCTGTTGGACAGACAAGTCTGACCAAGTAAAGAGATTTAGAGTGCAAGGTTGGTCACCTGTCTTTGCCCACTTGTAACATATTTGAAACTGCAGGCCAAGACAACACAATGGTTACATTCCACAGGTGCTACTGCTACCCAGAACTTTGCATCTGAATTATTTTTAACATTTACAGGCCAAGACAACACAATGGTTACATTCCACAGGTGCTACTGCTACCCAGAACTTTGCATCTGAATTATTTTTAACATTTACAGGCCGAGACAACACAATGGGTTACATTCACAGGTGCTACTGCTACCCAGAACTTTGCATCTGAATTATTTTTGACATTTACAGGCCGAGACAACACAATGGTTACATTCCACAGGTGCTACTGCTACCCAGAACTTTGCATCTGAATTATTTTTAACATTTACAGGCCGAGACAACACAATGGTTACATTCCACAGGTGCTACTGCTACCCAGAACTTTGCATCTGAATTATTTTTAACATTTACAGGCCAAGACAACACAATGGTTACATTCCACAGGTGCTACTGCTACCCAGAACTTTGCATCTGAATTATTTTTAACATTTACAGGCCGAGACAACACAATGGTTACATTCCACAGGTGCTACTGCTACCCAGAACTTTGCATCTGAATTATTTTTAACATTTACAGGCCGAGACAACACAATGGTTACATTCCACAGGTGCTACTGCTACCCAGAACTTTGCATCTGAATTATTTTTAACATTTACAGGCCGAGACAACACAATGGTTACATTCCACAGGTGCTACTGCTACCCAGAACTTTGCATCTGAATTATTTTTAACATTTACAGGCCGAGACAACACAATGGTTACATTCCACAGGTGCTACTGCTGCTCAGAACTTTGCATCTGAATTATTTTTAACATTTACAGGCCGAGACAACACAATGGTTACATTCCACAGGTGCTACTGCTGCTCAGAACTTTGCATCTGAATTATTTTTAACATTAAAAAAAAAAAAAACAAAAAAAACCTTCAGTATACTCGGTGTATTTTCGTGAAACAATTATGAATTTCGTTGAAAAATTACACTGATCACTAAATCAGTGATGGGGAGGGAAGGGGGGGCAGACTCTAAGGTTTAGCCAAGAACAGTAAACAGACAAAAGCTTGCACAGTTTGGGGGGGGTCCTCGTAGCCAGTATCCTGTAACAAGACGACACTGACATAAGGTAACGTCACAACTTTCTTTTCCGAGTCTTTTGGTAGAACCTTGTTATGGCTGAAAAATTCCACAAATAAAATGCATCTGTCGGGAGTTCAAACGAAGACCCCCCAGCTTCCAACATTAGAAACTTCACCAGAGCGGCTGGCCAGTCCACTCTGACTGGTTGGTTTGCTTTTCCTCAGAAACTTGTTCACCATCAAAATGAAAACACAAAGGACACTCACAGGGATCAGTGGGTGGGCAACTGGAAACTGACCTATAACTGGGCAGTGCAATTTGTTACCGAATACTACTAACTGGTCACCAACCTTCTTGAAGTAGGCAAACTGCACAAGCTCTACAGCACACTCGGCGTCCTCACGATCCACAGTTTTTGACAGACGACATTTGGCGTGGGCCGTGGCCAGACGGATCATGGTTTCCAGGGAACGGGCCGTCACTGGCTGCGTCTGCTCACACGAATAATGTCATGAATCAAGAGTCTGTAACACTACGCCAGTCACAAGCTATTAAAAATATGGTAAAAAGAGGGGTTGTCCATTTCACTTCCATAAAATCATCTCTGAACAGAAGTGCATTCTAAATACTACATATCAAATTTGAAAATAATTTCCATTTAAAACATCCTAGCAGAGGGTCCAGAGTGGAAGTTGACCTATGGCAATCAACTGGTTACACTGCATGCTCTTGCACCAATCTGTGAGGGTAAGGTAAGGTAAGGAAAGGTAATATTGCTTATAGCTTAGGGAACTGCAAAGGGCCATCACCTCATTGAAAGTCAACTCAGAAGTCTGAAAGAAATTTAAAAAAAAAAAAAAAAAAAATCCCACCTCTCTTAAAAAACACACCTACCAAAAACACACCAGACACCCTATTAGAAATCTTTCCTGAACAACATCTTATATCAGATGAAAAATGTTAAATCTCCCCAATAAATTCAGAGATCACACCATGTGTAATGTCTCTGAACAAGGTTTTGATAGCGTCTGCTGTGAAGTGTTATTGTCTCACATCATGCAAGTCCTAAAAGAAAATGTTTCGCTGTGAGTGGCACATGACATGGACGGCACAGCAGACCTCCTTTTCGACACGTCATCTCAACAGTGACCCCCCCCCCCCCCCCACCCGTCTGTTCACTCACCCTGGCCAAGTTGTCTTGCTGCAACGAGTCCTGACTGCGCAGTTTGGCGTATTCCTCCGCGATCAGCTCTGAGGCCGGCCGGGTCAAGGTCGGGGAGATGTTCTTGGCCACATGGATGTACTTGCGCATGAACTGCATACCGACTATACGGTCACTGAAACACAATAAACCTTGGGTGAATACTTGGGAAAGCACGCAAGATCTTTAGAAAATGATAAACACCGCTTACCAAGATTACTGATGAGCGATTGTCAGCAATCCAAACAAATAGCTCTGAATCGCTTCCATCCAGTTTGTCTCCACGTTTTAAATCTGATGAATAGTATCCCCTTTCCCTCAATTCATACCTATTATATTCAGTGATCTGAACCTAAATTTATTTTGTTTGGTTTTCCCTTCCTTCCTTACTGCCATTTCTTTTAAAATGTAAAAAAATAACCAGAGAGATTTTCATGACATGTACCCCCCCCCCCCCCCCCCCCAGCCTACACAACAATACAGGCACATGCCATTTGTTACAACTTGACAGCGTCAATTTTAAAGTACAAAGTAACAAATCAAACATGAAGCGACCCATCGAATGAGATGCTGCGTTCTGTTGGGTTGGGCCAAATTCAATGGTGCAAATTCTGATCAAACTTTACCTCAGGTCTTGGTAGACCCAGCATGAGCATGCTCGTCCACTTTATAATCCAGTCCATAATTTTTCAAATACCCAAGACTTTCGAGTCTGACCAACTCACATAAATACGGACGTGGAAGAGACACGAATACTACTGTCACCACCAGAGCAGGCCGAAGACCTCAAATTTACAGACCTCCGTTTCTTTTAACAATAATGAGAATGACCTTTGTGTAGGTTATTACATCATGCTGAGCACCAACGACTCATTAACTTCTATAGCCACCAGATCAATCTGCAGAACCGACCTTCTCTTCCGCGAGGCACCGTGCAGCATGTGATCGTATTTCTCGTAGATGGGGGTCTCCGTCTGCTCCCGTTCTTCGGTGTCAGGGTCTTGGGTGGCCAGCACACTGCTGTAACTGCCCATAGGCAGCACTGCAACATCCAATCCATCATGCTTACAGCCCAGCAATCCTCGAAGGCCGTATCAGGTCAGCACTTTTTAACACCAAGACAACGTCAGTGCCCAAGTTTTATGTGCTATGAGCAACCCCCTCATCCCCTCCCAACATATTTACATTTAAAAAAAATCTGAACAGTACCTTATTAAAATCAATCTTCCGCTCTCTCCGTTTCTTTTTAAAAAATTTTTTAAAAAACCTGTCCAATTCTCATGACACGCACCACTGCCCTGGCTGCCTCTCCCCACCACCTCCACAATCACGTAGACTTGTGCTCAACAGTTATGCAACAATGTACCTTTGACATCATGTGACAGCAGCGTCACTTTCATACCAAACGAGGACAAGCTGCGACATACAAAACGTTGACGGTAACGTTGCTTCAGTGTCAGATATGGACATGCTGCATCATCAAGGTAGGGCAACATCACGGCAACACTGAAGTTACATATTACTGTAACCTGATGTTTCCACATCACCATGAAGTCTGCGCAACGCTGCAACCGCTTACCCTGTTCAGATGATTTGATACATGCAACAATGCTTTACATACATTTTTCAAATTACTTTACACCTGGTGTTCGGCAAGCTACCACTGCAAACACCCCCTCCCCATCATTCTCTCCCTTCATCTTCAGACGACAAAACTGCAGCATAGATAAAATACTGACCATCCCCATCTTGCTCCCCAGCAGTGCGGTAACGGTGCATTCGGAGCACGTGGTCCGAGATCTGTCGGTCCTGGTCAGGGTCCATCTGAACATGCACACACGCAAGATACTGATCAACACTGACAGACATGCAGCTTGGGTCTTGGTCAGGCTCCATCAATCTGATCTATAGCAAGAAACATGCAGCTTGGTTTAGAGGCATGGGTATTCAAGAAGGGGGGGGACACCCTGGAAGGTAAATATTCAAAGTTTCAGATGTGTGTACTTAAGAAAGAGCCTATGTTCACAGGCGCGTGACTGTGAATTTCAGATGGGGAAAAAAAAAACGCACCCTAAAAAGTACATATTCAAAGTTCAGAGGTGTGTGTATTTAGAAAGGAGAAAAAAAAGCAACACACTAAAAGGATAATATTCAAAGTCTAAAGTCCCAACCAGATTGATGAATAAGAAAACATGAAAACTACTTTGCTGTCAAATGGAGCAATACAGGGAGTTCTTAACACCCCTCATGAAAGATGTTCTCGGTCAAATTACATGGATTAGACTCTTGGCTATTTTTATTTTTCACCAAACATTACATCCAATACATTTATCCTTTAACACATGAATCAGACTTGCTGATTTCTACCACAAGCAATTGAAGTTAACTTGTGTGTAACAAAATCTGCCTTTCCTCCCCTTGTCCAAAAAAACAGAATTAACAAGATGCACTAACTATAAATAATGTGACAGAAATTATCATGAGCCAAGATGTCCTATGGATTTTTTTCTTGGGCCAAGATGTCCTATGGATTTTTTTCTTGGGCCAAGATGTCCTATGAATTTTTTTTCTCCACCAGATGTCCTATGGATTTTTTTTCTCCACCAAGATGTCCTATGAATTTTTTTTCTCCACCAAGATGTCCTATGAATTTTTTTTCTCCACCAAGATGTCCTATGGATTTTTTCTCCACCAAGATGTCCTATTGATTTCTTCGATCACCTACGGTGTTTTTGTTGTTTTTCTTTTGTTCTCCACCATCACATATTGTATACAACACCAATCTCAAGTACTTGAAAACACCACCACTTCCTGACACAACTACGCTGTCTCACCACACAGTACAGCATTTTTATACACCCAGTATCCTCCGCAGGCTTGCCAACTGCAAACCAAGCCCACTAGTATTCAGTGAGCTGGCTGTCAGAACTCCACAAACTCAACATGGAGGCAATAACTTTGACTAACAGGACTTTATGCTTCACAGACAAATCACATGAAAACAAAGTGTGGTTTTTCGTCACTTGTCAGTTCTTACAAAGTGAAGCAGTGCCAGGACTTGGCATAAGATTGTACAGTTTTCTGATTGTGCCAACGCGAAGAACCTCACACTAACAACACTAAAAATGAACCAACAAGTTCATCCATTACTGAGAAAACTCGCTCTCTCTCCTGTCAAATCTTTGGATTTTGTCACCAAGTTTCTTTTCGGGTGGGTATGTGTGCGTGTGTGTGCATGTGTAAGAGGAGCGAATCTAACGAACCCCCCCCCCCCCCCCCCCCCCCCCCTCTTTCAAATAGGCCACCCTTGTTCATCCTCTGACAATGATTACTGTGCCTGTGTTGTATGAGAAAGTTGCAAAATAAAAATATCAAAGCAGGCACAAAACACATGGAAATGAAAGAGGATACAATGTGAGAAAAGAGAGAGAGAGAACGAGGCTTAAGCAAGGAGGATGGCTAACCTTATCAAGGACAATGAAGAGCAGATCAAAACGAGACAGCAGTGAATCCTGTAGCCCTATATTCTCCATGGGGGTCTTGTACTGGTCATACTGCACACATAAACACAACCCAATTTTCCCATGCATGTTCCAGTTCACTTTGATTTTCCATTTTCATACACATAGTCTGACAGCATCCCTCTTTGATATCAACACTCCAGCACTCTCTCTCTTGTTAACTGCTGTTATTGGAACAGTCCAGGAACTATTAAATTTCCTCTCTGCTTCTGAGACAATTCTGACAACTGACTGCAAATTTTCTGAAAATGGGAATTTGGCTAATCAGAGCTACCTTATGGTAGCCACATACAGCTTGGCTGAATCTGAAATGGCCCTGTGTTGAGACAATGAGAACAAGTTTACTTATCATCAGCTTGTAAGTGGTTGAATGCACTTCTGTAACGATCTCCAAAAACATGCAACCAATTAAAATGAAGTGTCCTAACAAACATGAACCATTATTCCCCCATCATACCTAACATTCCCGACAAAAACTTCTCATAAATCCCTGCCTACAAAGAGTGTTTTGGTACTAACCTTCACTCACATGAGCTTTCCAGCTGATAGCACAACTTCAAACAATGTTCTATGCTGACCTATCCAGCCTATGTAAAAATTTCCTTTGATTTATAACAATCGGAAACATACCAACTAGGTCCTTTTCTCTTTCCATCCTTTCTTTCAAAATGACTGCCATGTTCTATAAATAGGAAATGGTTCACAAAACCCAGTCACGGATGCCTGAGACCAGGATACTGGTCACCTGAGAACTGTATGAAAGGCAGAGAGATGATGATAATGGAGGTGGGGAAAAAAGCTGGCCCCTATAGCAACTTGCTCTGATACCAGGTTCTTCACAAGTGCCATCCACTGTAGAGCCCGCAAGGGCCATGACAGTCTCAGTTCTCAAAGAACACGATATTGTTCTGATCGATTGGCTGAAGTTCTCAAAAAACATGATATTGTTCTGATCAGTTGGTTGAAGTCCTCAAAAAACATGATATTGTTCTGATCGATTGGTTGAGGTCCTCAAAAAACATGATATTGTTCTGATCGATTGGTTGATGTCCTCAAAAAACATATTGTTCTGATCAATTGGTCAAGTCCTCAAAAAACATATTGTTCTGATCGATTGGTTGAAGTCCTCAAAGAACATGTTGTTCTCACTGATTGGTCAAGTCCTTAAGAACATGATATTGTTTTAATCAATTAATTGAAGTCCTCAAAGAACATCATGATGTTCTGATCGATTTGTTGAAGTCGGACAAACAAAACTGAGCTAACAATAACCGAGGAAATGTACTGTGCAGACAACAGCTATCATTCGATAATCTTAATCAGTTGCTTGTATGCAAAGCTCAAGCAAGTTCTTTATCTCTTTTTCCAAACAGCGAAGCCCACTGGAATTTTTCCACATAAAGCCACAACCACCACCACCCTCCTCCATCCACCAACCCGACATGTTAAAATAAATCACAATCCAGCATTTCAAATTAGACTTACAGACTTTCTGTGATTTTCCTATTACTTTCGCGATGGCCTTTTGCTTGTGGCTACGAAGTTAACATCAAGATTTGAACATCATATAAACTGCTTTTTACCCTGGCTTCCCGCCATTACGAATGACAAGTACTGGACAAGAGATCAGGTGAGCAAATACTGTGGTAATTTCTGGTTATTCCCAAATTGTTTGCATTAACCGTGGCAAAAATTCTTTTGCATGGTTTTATCTTCAGACCTGGTTACCCCTCAGAAAATTCTATGTGTAAGTTTTGGGTCACAAGTGTGTACAATTGTGTATAATATGTCTAAGCTTTTGCAGCGCAAAGTAACTGCCTAGGAAACAATACTGAATGCATTCAAGACATTGGGAAACACTGAAAATTTATTATTATAAAAGATTTCTTTTTTCATGAAAGGCATTAAAGTGACTTCATTAATGATCAATGATTGTCAAACTAATCCGAGTTTCTTTCCAGCGTCCTCTAAAGGGCAAAAACCTTTGCTCAGAAAATTAACGAGAACATTAACTGATGTGAATTTTTTATAACACTTTTAAAACAACCGTCTCGTCACTTTTTACTATACTGATAAACATAATTGGAAACTAAATTCTTGAAGCAATCTATTTCTTTCATATGCCAATATGGGCATTTTTTTTTTTTTTACTGTCTGTTGATAAGCTAGGCAGTCTTTCTGAACAGCACAATAATTATCATGTGAATTTTATTTCAGATTTTGGTGATTTCAGCTCTTTCGAAATTGTCAGCTGAGAGGCTGTGAGCTGTGTCTATGAGAAACCGTCATTCTTCAGGATGAGACGACTTTCAAGAGTTTCACTGGGCAGTGAGCTCCCTTGGGGGATTTTGGAATTTTTTTCTGTCCTCTCTGCACAAACAGTTTGATGTTCCAGTCTCTCATCAGAAGAAGTGCCAGTAGATGAACCTGCTCGTGACCTTCACCGCTTTGATAAGCGCTGGCATCGGGCGTACACGTGCACGCACGTGTTCATCAGCGGCAGACCGAGTACTGATTTTTTGTGGTGAAGTTTTTCTCTTGTGATTAATGCATTATTCTTCTTCCACACTTCATAACTGGATATGATTAACTCTGGGAGTGATTTGTGTGTTGTGATTCTTCTTTGTGCCGCTTGATATAACTTCGGTTCATACCGCGTTCTTGAGTTTTGTGTGTGTGTGTTTTTTTTTTTTTTTCGTGGGTGTTGTTCATCAGTTGCGGAGACTGACTCGCCAGGCGGCCCGGTCAGTGTGGCACAGTGCTGAGATTTACAAGTACACTCCACCAAGCGCTTATTTCTCTCTCTCTCTCTCTCTCTCTCTCTCTCTCTCTCTCTCTCTCTGCTCGCGTGCGTGCGTGCGTGCGTGTGTGTGTGTGTGTGTATTGTTGTTGTTGTTTGTCTCTCTCTCTCTCTCTCTCTCTCTCTCTCTCGCGCGCGCGCGCGCGTGCGTGCGTGTGTGTGTGTGTGTGTGTGTGTGTGTTGTTGTTGTGTTGTTCTCTCTCTCTCTCTCTCTCTCTCTCTCTCTCTCTCTGCATACATAAAAGTAAGAGTGTGCAAGTGAGTACCTGAGCGTGTTTTAATGATCTCTCTCTCTGTCTTTCGCTGTGTGTGTGTGTGTGTGTGTGTGTGTGTGTGTGTGTGTGATGTCTGTTTATACCGCTGTTGTTAGTGTGTGGGTTTCTGTCCGTGTGTGTGTGTGTGTGTGTGTGTGTGTGTGTGTGTGTGTGTGTGTGTGTGTGTGTGTGTGTGTGTGTGCACGCACTCTCTCTCTCTCTCTCTCTCTCTCTCTCTTCTCTCCCTCCCTCCCTCTCTCTCCCAAGTCGTGAGTAGGCTCACCATGAAGATGAAAATGCGGCAACATTTTGCATTGGAGTGTGTACATGTGACATCAGTTTCAAATGATTGGAACGGGCAAAAGTACAAGGTCAGGTAGGAAGCATTTCATTGTTTATAACTGACATCTGCATGTGTAGCATGCTAAAATCTGCTTTACTAAAAGCATGGTGCGGCTGTGATAGAATCAGTTTCGGCATGCTTCACAAGCACGTAGAGCACACAGATAGACAAGCAAAACATACTTAGGCCGTGCTAGGGAAACCGCCGCCGTGTTCCCAGTGAAGCTGATCAGTGCCGACAGTGACTGTTTATCTGGGCCCTGTGCCAGCTGTCAGGTAAGGGTCCTAGGATTAATTTTCTGTCAGTTTTAAAGGAAAGATATGCATGTTCAATATGTCTGAGTTTGAGCGTGATTCAAAGGACAACGCATGCTCTCTACTGAGTTGAACTTTCATTTCATTTGTTGTGTGTTCATTAGTCTGTTTCAATTGTTTTTTGTTGACAAATCTTTGTGGCTTGTCAGCAATGCGTATGAAAGAAGACCCAATCATGTTTGGTGTCATTCTGTCAGTCAGAGACCCCACAATCCAGTGACATCAATCGACCACAGTTCGCTGCATTCTGGCGCAAAGTATTAATGAAGAAACACAACACCCCATTTCCAAAACACTAGTATCAGTGAAGCTGATCAGTGCTGACAGTGACTGTTTATTCGGGCCCTGTACTAGCTGTCAGGTAGGCGTCTAGCAAATAATTTCTGTCTGTTGTGAAGGAAAAATATGCATGTCCAATATGTCTGAGTTTGAGCGTGATCGAAAGGACGACGCATGCTCTCTACTGAGTTGAAATTTCATTTCATTTGTTGTGTGTTTCGTTTGTCTGTTTCAATTGTTTTTTGTTGACAAATTTTGTGGTGCTTGTCAGCAAAGCGTATGAAAGAAGACCCATTCATGTTTGGTGTCGTTCTGTCAGTCAGAGGCCCCACAATACAGTGACATCAATCGATCACAGCTCGCTGCCTTCTGGCATAAAGCATTAATGAAGAAAACAGCAGCCCTATTTCCAGCGCACTATCAGCCAGACAGCTAGTATCACATTACGCGTAGGGAGGAAAGGTTGTGGGAGGTTAGCGCAAGGAAGCTGACAGCTGTTGGCAGCTGTGCGCTATCTAAACAAACTGTGGCCGTCTCCATCCCTTCCTTCCTCTGCAGACAAGCGTGACCAATGAATCTGAATTTTCTTTGTTTCATGGGTGTGAGTTGAAGCTGAATGAGAGGCCATGTTGATACGCATTCACAGAGGAAAGAAGTGCGCATGCACCATACTAGACTCTCGGACTCGGCATTTTCGTGAGCTAGGTGATCAAAATTTTGTACAATTCGGTTTTCAAACATACGATCGTATAGCTGTACTGAATTTTCTAGAGTTACACACAAAAATCGTACAGTGCACTGGTCTGTATCTTGCTCCCTGAACCCCTCTGTACTGTGTGCAACGAAACAATGTCAACAGGCAGTTAACTCCGAATACTAATCAAAGTTAACCAGATGATCCATTCACATCGATACACCAACCACAACTCACCCGTCCATAAACTGGATTCGCCGCAGCCAACACGCTGCAGCGCGCGTTCAGCTTGGCGTGGATTCCCGCCTTGCTGATGGTGACCCGCCCCTGCTCCATCACCTCGTGAATGGCCGTCCTGTCGATGTCGGACATCTTGTCAAACTCGTCGATGCAGACGATGCCACGATCTGCCAGCACCATGGCTCCTGCTTCCAGTCGTCGTTCACCTGTTGGTAGGAACTGATTGTCAATCAAGTCACGTATTTACGGCCTACAAGTCAAAACCACAGAGTTAAATAGGCCTACAGGTTGGGCACACCCGATCACAGCAGTTTCTCATTTTCCATTCACATGCGAACAAAAGGATTTCACAACAAAAATAATTGTACGAGATACCTCATCAGTCCGAACAAATACCTTATGACTACTATGACTACTTCATCTGGAACATTGCCTAATTATCAGGATTCTCCCCCAACCGAAAGAAAAAAAAAAATCAACAAAAAAATCTAAATCAAAACAGCCGTGAATTAACCATGCCACTGTAACAGATGAGGCTAACACAGCGATCGCCCTTAGTCACTACCATAGAAACAGTTTCACCAAACACAAATTACTTTCTAACACTATTCCTTGGCATACTACGGCACAACTTCATGCTCCCCTCCCTTCCCCTGCCATATTTCAGGGCGTGCAGTTTTGCTTTTGTTCCAGCATGTCGTCAGAGACACACACACAACCAGATATTCCAGTTGAGCTAGTGATAGCTGTTGCTTTACCAGCACAGCACAATGGTCACACACCACAAATGCAGTTACCACTCAAAATCTTTATCTCAATATTCCTATTTTGAATTGATTTTTTTTTCTTTTTCCAGTTTGTCATTTTCATTGTACATGCAAACACATACAGTACGAAATATGGCAATATCATCTGGATTAACAGGCTGTCAAATTTAAATATACAAGTTGCAGCTGGCATATTGATCCCACTGCCCAGTCCTCTCTCACCCGACTCCTGGTCTGTGGTGACAGCAGCTGTCAGACCAACCCCTGACGACCCTCGACCCGTCGTGGGGATGGCACGAGGTGCGGTGTGCAGAACATACCTACACATATACATGACCTTGAAGCTAAGACATCGTGCTTCCGTAAACATATCTGCAATCTAAACATTGGCCATTTCTGAGAATGTTTACACTGGGCAGCCAAATCGATGACAAAACTGTCCTAATCAGGCACCAAACTTCAAACATCTGAACACAGGAACAACAGTAAGAACTGGCACGTCAATATCTCTTGGAATACAGTCTGGTAAGAACTAGTGTATCAAGGGATACAACAGTAAGAATTAGTGCGTCAATGTGTCACTGACATACAGAAAGAACTAGCGTGTTAATGTATCTTGCAAATCTCAGTAGCACAAGTGTGTCATCATCATCATCATCCAGTTAACGTCCACAGTCATCGTGTTGACTATTCTGACGCTATTCTGTCGATGTGTCATAACATATCTCAGCAAGAACTAGTGTCTCGATGTGTCTTGTGACGTATCTCAGCAGAACTAGCGTGTTGATGTGTCTTGTGACATATCTCAGCAAGAACTAGTGTGTCAATGTGTCTTGTGACATATCTCAGTAAGAGCTAGTGTGTCGATGCATCATGTGACATTATCCTGACAACAGCAGCCAACCCCTCAACCCCCAAGGAGAAATATCAGAGGTCATAAGCTCTGTCCTTGAACACACATCAGGAATAAACTGTCCAATGGGAATGAGCTACAGTCAGACCATCAAAACTGAGGAGATCTGTTGCTCTTGTAAACCCTGTGACATAGTATCAACTGCGTACACAAACCACAACACACCTTGTAAACCCCGTGACCTAATATCAACTGCGTACACAAACCACAACACACTCACCTCAACATCTGTGACTTGGCCACAGAAGGGTCCCCAATCAGCAGAACGTTGATATCTCTGCAACACAAGTGAACATGGTCAACACACTGGGTTGTAATTTTCAACCTAATGGATGTGTCAACACACTGGTCAAGACGAGTGTCAACACAATGGTTGTACAATCAACTTGTCAACTTACTGGCTCAAAAACCAATTAAGAGAATGTTGGTATCTCTGCAACACTAATGAACACAGTCAACACATCACAATTTATCTTCAAAATAATTATTAACATGCTAATTCACTGGTCAACACAATGCCATACAAGCAGCATCTGTTAACACACTGGATCAACAGAAGTGTCAACACCAGACCTGATTACCCCGAATTCATGTACCTGTAATTTTCTATGACTAAACACCTGTAACCTGAAAAACAGCAACAAAACGTAATCATAATCACAATACTTCTGCAACTTTTAAAGGATTGGACGAGCCAGCTGTTGGTGCGCAATACCGTTTCATCGCCATCTCTTGACACGGTAAAAGACACAAGGCATGCTGGGAAATTTTTTTTTGTTGTTTTTTAACTGCTTTTGACCGAAACAGTAGCAGACAAAACTTCACGTTTGACAATTATCTTTAACTCCCCCCCCCCCCCCCCCATTTTTTTTTTGGGGGGGGGGGGGGGGGGGGGGGGGGGGGCAAAATCATAAGAGGAAACAGGTTTGCAACACACAGGCTAAATAATTAATGTGTTACATTATCTGGATCAACACAGTGTCAACACACACTCAGATCAATATTCAGCATGTGTTATCTCACTGAATAAACAATGTGTGAACACACTGGAATCAACGTGTGTGACTCACTGATCAATACTACCCTGTGTCTATATACCGGATTCAACAGTCAAAACACTGTGCCACCATGCGACCACAGTATACAGAGGTTTAAGATAAACCAAGTAAGAAAAATAACAAGGAGAGGTAGATCAAGCAGCTCATAAGGTCACAAATGATGCATAGATCCCACATGCTAGTCAGGTATACAAGAAAAACATTATATTCTTCTCCTCAGATCAACATGCTACATGAAGTTTTCTCACAATAACTCGCTTATTGGGGGGGGGGGGGGGGGGGAAAAACACACACACACACACACACACACAAAAAACACAAACAAAAAAAAAACCAAAGTGCAATCCGCCCACACTGTAGCATCTGAGTGTGTCACCATCTTAGCAGGGCGCTGATGTTGGAACGCTAAATCCCACCAGGTTATGAAAAATCTGAAAGTTATTAATTTGAAAGTAAAGTTTCAAATGACTGTTCAACAGAATAAGCATGTTAATTTCAAAGTGAAGTTTCATTTACAGTGTTCAACACAACAAGTAAGGTAAACTCATGATGCTTATAGCCATGCTGATTGCAGAGGGCCACATCAGGGCTGCACAAGTGGCTACAGATGAAGTGTAACAACCGACAGCTAAAGGTCAAATTCCTACTGACCCCCTGAGGCGGGTGCCATTGGCCAGCACTTTCTCGTTGCCTCCCAGCAGCATGCACAGCACAGCTTTCTTGATATACTCATGGCCGTGGATGGAGGGGGCCATGGACCGCGACAGGATCTCAAACACATCCTGCACACAACGAACAGCATGCCCGACTCAACTTCAAGCACACACGCCAAAGACTGTGCACCTAGTTCCAAGCAACCCGGTCATACATCAATTCCACGCACTATTCTACATTTTGAAAACCATGTCGTATAAACTGAACATCGTTTTCCTTCAAGGTACTCCTTTAACTGTGCAAAATTATTCTCAAGCTATGAAAGACATCAATCTTTGCTTAAGTAAGTGCATTATTGTTTGCACTAAGATCTTCACGAACATCTCTGAATCTTGTTCATCGATATATGTTTAGAACAAGGAAAAAAAAAAAAGCCAGGCAGAAGTAAAGGAAAAACGTCATTCCAGTAAAGCTGTAAAAAAAATATATATATATAAATTAGTGAAGCTTGCACCTTCTTTCTGCAGCTGCATCAATATTCATCATCTTGCACTTCACGATACGCACACTGATCACTTTACTTTCAATATCGATTTTTTTTTCCTTCTTCAGGTTTCCCTGATGATATAAAAAAAACAGCAGATCAGAAAAAAAGGCTAGACAAGACTTTCAAGTACCTTTTTCTGACGACTAAACTGTTTGATCTTGGCAATATCATCCACAGAAAACACAGGCGACAGCTCTTTGCTCATTAGGATATGTTACTGGCAATCAAAATGGTTCTGAAACATACAAGTTGGCGATGTAATTATGCACACAGACACTGTTCCGAATTGCGACGATGGGTTTCAGCCTTAAATATGCATGATGAACAATCACGCTTTCATACAGAGAGAAAAACTCAAAGTAATGTTCAAGTGTTTAAATGAACCCAAGAGTTGGAAAATTACTGAAAATTCAGAGAAAAGATTTAACCATATCCCTAGGAAATAAACTGAAGTCAGAAAACCATTACGATTTAAATGCAACTGCAACTATCAGAACACTCCTTTATCCTTTTCACTTCAGACACACTGAAAATAAACGTCTTCACAAATATTTTGGACACACAAGATCTTTCAACTTTTGTGAGAGGTCTAGATCTTCAGAGCAGCATCTGCTTGTGTGGTACACCCAAGATTCAAAAAAATATCTGAGCAGCAACCACGCGACATACCTTACCCCCCCCCCCCCCCCCCCCCCCCCCCCCCCCAAACACGAAAATGACTTCATGATGATCACCTCAATGGGAAATCATCCGGCAGCCCTTCTGGCCATCCCTTACCTGAAGGTGCAGGAAGTGAAGCTGTTCTTCTTGCCAGGTAAACAGCGGTAAGTGCCAATCACCTGTACTCTGTCACCTGGCTGTAAAACAAAGAGATATTTTGAGTGCCACCGGGTATGCAAACTCGAGTGTGTGTAGCTGAGTATTTATACTTCAGCAGGATGAGAACAGAGAATATGAAAATGTGCGCGAGTGACGCACAGATGACCCTCCACCCTCCACCTACATCAGCAGGGATGAGAACAGAGAATATGAAAATGTGCGAGTGAAGCACAGGTGACCCTCCACCCTCCTCCTACATCAGCAGAGATGAGAACAGAGAGTATGAAAATGTGCCAGTGAAGCATAGGTGACCCTCCACCCTATTCTCCTACATCACCACCATGGCTACATCTTGTCGGAGCAACTTTACTTACTATTGTTCAACAAATCTGTGTGTCTAGGCAAAACCCCAACCCCCCTTTCTCAGCATCTTTTACTTTGTCGTTTATGTCCCATTTTCAACAACGTGCAAAATACCACAAAGCTGTACATGTAAATATTTAAGTCTAACCCTGGTAGAAAAGTATTTTAAGAAGTAAGTTCCAAATCAAATGAAGCATTAAAGAACCATCACTCTTGCAGTAATAAATATACCTCATCGATACTACACAGCACATACCGAAATCCTACAACCAAAGAAATACCCACCCTTCTCTCTAGTATCCATCACCTTTTAATTATTAGCTTGCACACATACATACATGTCCCAGAAGAAAGTGACAAATGCTTATTTATAGTTCGAACAATGCACTCCACCCGTCATTCCGTCCCTCTCTGACCCCTCCCTCACCTTGCAGCGATCCACCAGGTCTCCGTCAGCGACAATGTCCACAGAACGAGGCAACTGCCCGGGCGGCGCCTTCTCCGGCATTTCCTGTCACACATTCCTTCATTTGAAATAAACAGGACTTCCAGTGCTGCCTGTGCTAACAGTCTGTATCATTGCCTGAACTAATCAAGCGCTGGTAAAGTTGCTTCAGACCCAGCCCACTGCCAGGGCTATCACCGTGTTGAAGTCAACCCGCAAGTCATTTAAAAAAAAAAAAAAAAAAAAAAAAAAAAAAAAAAAAGGGGGGAAGAAAACCCCACATCAACACTTGTCACTACTGTAGATTCATTAAACAGTAAGATAACGACATCACAAAATAAATGGTGGTGCATTATAACTATGGATAAGAATGTCTAATTTGTTAATACAATCTAACTTTGACAGTGGTCATCAGATTTATACAGAAAAGAAAAAAAGCAGATATCAATGTTATGTGGTAACAGCCCGTCTTCAGGTCCGATGACATCAAATGTTGGACCGTCTTCAGGACTGCAACACCAAACTTTCTTTTCTTCCCATTCCAATGACATTTAAAAAAAAAAACACAAATAAATACGTACAGACAATGACGTATAAAAACATACACCGTAACAGAGCATCAGCAGTCAAAAAATTGTTAGCCTCATTTCTCTCTTCTGTATACTACTTATCAGCCGATTTTACAGTTCTGCATCACAGACTGCCCAGTAATTACCCAGCACTTCAAAAACCATTACGTTTTCTTGGCATCTTTATAGCCTGTCAAGAGCGAGTATGCATGCTGACCTGAATGCTGAAGGTCTGGTGGTCTTTGTACACACACAGGCCATACTCCGTCTCCAACAAGTTGCCGTCATCGTCCTGATCAATCACATCAAACATCGTTAGCATTCACAGTACCATGCTACACCTGAAGTCCTATTTCTGATCGAAACTTATAGCCATGGCAGGCTCTCAACCTTCCCCTCCCCCAAATCTCACAGCTGTACATTTACCTGGCTTGTTATGAGCAGGTGGTAGTGAACTTGGCCAACTATTCAGCCAAAATGTGGTAAAGCACAAAATGCGCATTTACTCACTTCAATTATCAAGAAAACACTCAAAGATATATGAAAGTACATTTTTAGGTATAATGTTACATTATCCATTCCATCATACATTAATGACACTAGAATCAGTGTGTACTTTGCCTTGGAAGGGGAAAAAAAAAAAACATACATACATACGGAACATTTCCTCCTACAACAATCGACATCAGTGTGTCAACTGACATGCCTCAGGATTTCAGCACCCTTCTAGAAACTTAAAATTCATGCTTTTTTTCCAAAATCTCTGCAATTCTTTAACCAAAACACTGACCACTGGGGAGTAAATATACTCTGTATGCACGTGCTTACAACAAACACATCATTGCACGACCTTCATTTTCACTTGGCGATCAACTGAAATAAATGCTACAGTTATGCAATCCTTCAATCGTAACTATCAAGATGGGTTGTTTCACAACTAGGTCATGTGAATTAATTTATTCACCAAACTTGAAGGCAATCAGCAGACCTCAGACCTCACTTTCCAACCCACATCCTCCGCACCTTGTAAACGTAACTTTATGAATTTCCTCTGGCTTACAGTACTGAATCCATAATCTAATCTGAATCTGCCACAACTCTTGCAAGTCCATTGATATAACATCGAATGATCGATTTGCAGTGAGATCCGAACATCATTTCTTCAGAAATTAATGAAACATGTCAAGTAATGCCTCGAGGTTAAAATTTAAAAGCAGATGAAAACATTTCCTGGATCCCGGGTTTGATACTTCCTGTTTGGAAAAATTTATCAGCCTTTCAAAAACTAAAACCACTTAACAAGCTCCGGACAACTTTTCCTTTTTTCAGTTTTTGGGGGGCGGGGGTTGGGTGGATGGGGCGGGCGAAGTCACATTTTTGCTCCATCTTCCTTTACTTGTCCTCAACTCAAAACACATCAATTCGTAAGTCTTCAACAATTCTATTACTCATCTGTATGTACCTCCAAGCCTTCAACGCTTTCCTGTATTGCATACTCCCATACATAATGTGTAACCTTGCATCTCCTCTATTTTACCCTAAATCCCCCCCTGCCCAACTGACCTTTGTAGGGTAGACAGCAGAGGAGGGCTTGGCGTCCAGCGAGGTCATGTCGGTGTAGCGACGCTCCATGGTCTTCTTGGTGCTGGGGCAGTAGTGCACCACGCTGCGCACCACTTTGGGGTGAATGAGCGAGCCTGACCGCACAGAACAACATGCATCATGGCCTGTTGTTTCACAGGGTCTGCATACACAACAACTCCAGATGCTCGACACTTTTGGACTAATGCTTCAACCCACTTAATTTGATGGAATGTTTACAATCAATATCTATCTGGTTTACTTTTCCATGAACCAATTTACCTTAGCTGAAAATAAACGAGGCAGGGAACAGTAAACAATGAACAAGTAGGGTAGCTCTTGCTCCGATAAGAAAACCTAAGGTTGTTGGCCTGCGCTGTTTTTTCCTCTGCTAGTAGATTGTTCGTCTTTGCATTTGTCCGACTTTATTCAAATTTAAAAGGCTGTGCCGGTTTGGAATAAAAGTTACTCTGCATTAGGATTTCTTATGGGAGCAAGAATTACCCTACTTGTTTATCGTTTACAGTTTACCTTGATCTGATGATAAACTTCATGAATTCCAAATAGCCAGCGGTAATGAACAACACTGAATGAAAGCTATGTGAACCCAGCTGAAACAAGTTCCACTGCACATTCAGTCACTGAATGCTGTGAACTGATTACTGTCGACTGTGTGTAGATGTTTGTGTGCACAGTTAGTCAGACTGACCAAACCAAGCCTCATCATCTGTCGTTACTGAAGGCTGGTTAGTATGGCCACATCCAACTGGTCGGAATGAATGGCATGAGTGCAATGCCCTCAAGGAGCCAAACTAGACAGGACAGCAAAAAAATAAACAAACAAAACAATAAATGTCAACTTTTCTTAACGGTGTTAACTGGGACAGCCTTGTCCACAAATACCTTGAAGTTCAATCCAGTTATGAGAACAGAAATATCTGTCTTTGGCGTACTCCAGGGACTAAGGTGAGGAAATGGGCAGCAGCATCGTACTATATGCGACTCACTCCATGTATATGAACAGCAGCCTGAATTTTACACACAGAAATCTGTCATGACAATACAGAGCAGAGACAAAGAGCCTGACTCACATTTGGTGACAATGCCTTCCCACACACACCAAGTTGCCCAGGAATTTGCTGGTGAGCGTCCTGGGAGTTACATGCTTGTTCCCAAAGCTGAAACATCAACATGTGCAGACATCGCCTGAATCATTTAAGCCTATGTACATGTTCAACACGCACACAAAGAGAATTTTCCCTCATACTCCCATTTACGCTAAATATGTTTACCATGTTGGACTCTGGCAAGCTTTGACACTTTGTCACAAGAATCAAATTTCATTTTTCATAGCAGTGTGTTCAATGTCTTCTAACCACAAGTATTACTCTTGTTCTGATCATTTCGATCACTGCACTCTTCTCTTTGCACAGTCATATCCAGGTTCAGTACTGCCATCCTTTGACCTTACTACAAGTCAACCTATCCACTGACCCACCTTACTGTGTCAAATCTTTGCAACAAGTACCTACTCATGAACTGCTTCATCTGAAAAAAAAAAAAAAAAGAGGCAAAGACTAAGTGTAGTGCAGTTCCCAGAGCAAAACACATTTTCTTTAGCCAGTTAATGATGTGCAACTGTAACATCATCATGCCCAGCAAGGAAATTTACGATCAAGACTATGGCTGGCAGTTCTGTGGGCTCCTTTTCCCAGTCTCATTTTTCCCACCTTCATAAACATGGTATCCATGTTCTCACATGTATCTATACGTGCGCAAACACACCCCATCACATAACGCACACATGCACTTGTGCAAGCCTGCACACAGTGTCCACAATAAGAACAAAATGATGGTGTTCACAGTTGACGACAGGTTACAACTTGTGCAAGAGCCGAGAGGTACTATGTCAGTCACACGCCACTGTTTTTTTTGCTCCTCCCCCCCGAGCCGAGAGGTACTATGTCAGTCACACGCCACTTTTTTTTTCCTCCCCCCCCCCCCCCCCCCCCCCCCCCCCATCTGTCAGGGGACTTTACCCCAAGACGACACGAAAAAAATTTCAAGCTACACTCTCTTCTCTGCTCTTGTAAACCAAGATTTTCTTTTTTCAAATACACAATGGTCACAGAAATAGAAATCATAATCACAACAGGTACATGACACAACAACAGGCCACAAAATTTCAGACACGAATTTCGAAGAAAACCAATGGACAGGTGGCGTGGTATCCAAACCACATTCAAAGAGCACACAACAGATCTCGCCCAACTGTGTTTTCACAACATGTCCAGTGTCGACCAGAAGCAAGACTACACTTGATGAGCTGGTCTGGAAGTCTGCACAACACTCCCAAGAATGCTTTTGTTCAGTGTGATTTGTGTTCAACACTAACCTTCAAGTCTAGCACAAACTTCTTACCTTCTGGTCAAACTCTACAATAGCCAGTTTCTTGGACGCAGATCAAAAATATACTTCAGATATGTTTATATAAATACAAGTCTGGGACAAACTTCTTTCCACCTGGTCAAACTCTATGACAGTCTCCGTTTCTTGGCAGCAAGTCTAAAATATATTTCACATACATACCGTTTCGTCTGTACCCAACTATATTTCTCAACTTCATCATGAATGACCTTGATGCTGAAAAAATGGGGAATATCTTACCTTCCCTCGAAGCCAACATAGAATTCTTCGTGTTGTTTGCTGTACAGGGGATCAATGGAAGCCACAAATTCCCGCAAAGCTCGGTTGAAGCACAGCAGCTCTTCATAGGAGGCATCCAACAGTCTGCATTGTAACAAGAAACACACAGTCATGCAAGTACCACAAACGTTCATCAGACCTGTTTACCCTTATACTGGTATTGGTGTACTTTTCAACGAGAATGAGTGGATTTCCAACCAAGAGAGTACGTAAGTTCCCAATTCTGTAGAAGTATGGGAAGTTGGGATGGAGGCGAGGTGTTGCTTCAGTTTTCACCTGCCATCACATTACACATCTTCCTGGTACGAGTCACCTGACCGTGCACTAACACTGGTACATATACATGCTATCTAACACAAATTACTTTCAGATCTACTTCATCTGCGTACTTCAGCACAAACTTCTGCTCTCTCGCCATTTCTTTTTTTTTTTCTTTTTTTTTTTTGTTTCCTGGCATGTCACTGAAAGCTGTCCGACACCTTTTGTGAGCAGAATGTAGCAAGAGTTATTGTTCTTGGTCAAAGCCCCTGCCATGGCCACATTCTGCAAGTGTAATTCCAGCTCAAGAACTTCGTGTTCGGACCTCTTTCAATATTTCCCTCCCCCCCTAGTTCACCCTACTGATTGTATTTTCCATAAAGGTGAATACAAATTTATATATGTTAAGATTATATGGGTCCACAGATCTTTAATTTCACATGTGTGCGTGTGTGTATGTGCGAGAGAAGGGGTGGGGCGGGGGGACTAGTGAGAAAAGAGAGAGAGAGACGAACTCTTGGTAAATATGAAGACAAAAAAACAGATCACATAAATAATAATTCTTGAGAACTATTCTGATGTATAATTGAATTTACAGCATGACACAATTAAAATCAGATCACATATAATTCTTGAGAACTTATTTTCATGTATAATTGAGTTTGCAGCATGACAATTAAAACTTGAGCAAAAAACAGATCACATATAATTCTTGAGAACTATTTTCATAACCGAGTTTGCAGCATGACACAATTAAAAACTTTTTTCTTCAAGAATCCACGCATATTATTATTGACTCACTAAAGAATCACTATCACACCACACACCCTTCATTCCTGACATCAATTTGTCATTTCCATCAACCAACATAAAAATTTGTTTTTTTCAAAACTCACGCAGAACAACGTTTGGCATTTTTGCGGCGCAAGTCATTAATGTTGACCACCAATCGCACCTCTATGTTGGTCACCATATCTCGCACCTTCTGCTGATAGATCCCTGGTCTTCCTGCACACACACACACACACACACACACACACACAGTGTTTACCAATTGCCTCTCGACTTCTGACCTGAAGCACTGCAAAAGTCATAAACAGTACACATGCCAACTTTCAAAAAATTTAAAAAAAAAAAAAAAAAAAAAAAAAAAGGGGGGGGGGGGGGGGGGGGGGAGACGGGAAGAATTACAACTGCAATGGAGGGAGACGACGAAAAAGCAGAAAGTGCACACAAAAACAAAGTGTGAAGTAACGCACTTTAATGCACGACACAAAACAAGACAAAAAAATTTTGACAATAAGTTTTCCTCAGCAACAAAACAATGAAAACAGTACAGACATTAAAAAAATAACATGCACAATACTCCCCTTGTGAAGCCAAAGTGGTGAATGAGGGGAGAATTAGTGCAATGCAGGGAAGGGTTGGGGGGGGGGGGGGGTTTGAGCTCTCTAGTACTCCCACTTTATGTCCAGAATAATCGATCTGCTACTTTTAATAATGTGTGCAAGCGCTTGCTTGTTCATGTTTATGCCATGACCAGCACATGGAGCCAAAATTCTGTAATGCAGTCTGTGCTTTTGTCTCTGTGCCTTTCAGTCAAATCACGACTCCCACCAAGCAGAAGCAAAAATCATCCACCCCCCAACCTCTCCCCTCCCTTGCTCTTTCCTGCTTCCCCTCCCCACCACTTGAAAAGTCTGGAACTCGTTCAAAATGGTGCAGTCAATGCAAAAGAAGTCTGACCATCGACAGGTTAACGTCTAAAGGTTCAACGAGAACCATCTGTACGGCTTTTGTTGATTTTTTGTACTTTTGGATCATACTGCTGATGTGTGTAGATAACACAGCGATCGCACTTTCTTAACGTTTATTCAGAATCTCATGTAAAAACGCCCATTGCTATGAGCCCCCCCCCCCCCCCCCCCCCATATTTCTCAATGCCTTCTTAGTAACTTCTATAAATCCAACACAGAGAAGCATTAGCCTTCTTCTGACCCTAATTACAATGATTACAATAGCTGTGTTTACACTGGAAAAATTACAACACTTCAACAATTTTCAATCACCATGGCATAGCACAGGTTGAACACTCAAGTTAATTGATTTCATATAAAACTCTAGTCTTGCACCATTAGAAATGCCTTCAAAAGAAGACTTTGAACCAATATTAAACATCAATTCTAATTGCACTAACATTTTAAACCTGGTGTGTGTTTTTTTTTTTCAGCAGCCATTTGATTGTCCAATAAAACTTGCAATCCTGTACAAGCTGATGTTGCAGCCATTGTTAACGGGTCCTCATGACTAAGTGCATGGCCATGCCTCATGACACCCTGTGATTGATCCGACCAATGAGGCAACATATCCTTGATAGACGAAATATGTTTTTTTCTTTTTAATAAATGATGGAAGTTGACGTTGAATTTCATTTTTTTTTTTTTTTTTAAATCAAACCAGACCTTGTCAAAATCAACTTTAACTGCTCTGTAATTGTTCCAGCTTTTCAGATCATACAAGTTGAAAGAGTTTAACTTTCCACAATTTACATGAACTTTTCAGATCATACAGTTTGAAAGAGTTAAACTTTCCACAATTTCATGAATTGTTGCTTGGGTTACCTCGCTTCGTGCCTCGGCCTGCTAATTGAATTTGAGGAGAGTGGGCACTTATTTCAATGTCTGCTCTGCTATGACGTGCAGCCTGCCAGTGTCAGTAGTTCAACAGCTCTTTATAATATATACTTAAAAATACTTTAACCCCGCAAGTCGGCAATAAATCTTAACAGAAACATAACAGACTGAATTACAATATTATGTACATATTCTTTTTAAACAATACTCTTTGAAAGAAAAAAAAAATTAAAGCTGCAAACAGGCGAAACATGTCTTGGTGATCAGATTGTCGCAGCTACAATGCAGGGCTTTGGAATACCAAATTATTTACCATTGGTAGGCACTGTTTAGTTGACCCGCTTGGAACGATGGGCCATGATCGTGGCTTCCCGGTCGACACGTTCGAAAAAACAGCCACGCCCACGACTCGCCCTTCTAAGCAATTGGAAAGCTTGTAGCTACAGTTCTTCAGCTTCCACCTTTCCAAGAAAGCCATTTTTATCGACTGATAGCTTTTTTATCCGCAAAATGAGTGATGTTAGAGCCACCACGAAGATGAAAATCTTGCTCACAACCATCAGTGACGAGTCTGTGTTTGACAGCAACTCTCGACGGGGATTATGAAGGTAAATATGCATGTGTTTTTGTTGCAAACTGAGTGAAAGTGGTTCAAGTGCTTGATGATGGTGATTGTGGCACTGATGAATGGAGTGGAGGTGGGAAGAGCTGGACTGACTGATACGACTGGTTTGTTTACATTGCTTCGCTACCACTGTGGTATTATTTTCATGTTGTTTCTGTACTTTGGTACCTTTGCAAACACGATCTGTTGAATGAAACTTGTGTTTATATTCATCAACCTTTTGGTTTTGCTAGTGATTTGTTGCCAGTAGTGTTTGCTACATTAGAAATTTAGGAGGATATTTTTGAAGGGCGAGTCGTGGGCGTGGCTGTTTTTGAACCAGCAAGTAAAGTCACTTTTCATTTCTCAAAATTTATTTTCAACAGAATTAAATAAATATTTTCATTAGAATTGTAGAACAAACATGAGGATTTCCTCCCCCCTCACTTCCCATCCCCACATCCAGTGTGCGTGTGTGTGTGTGTGTGTGTGTAAATTTATGGGTTGGGTGGGTGGGTAGGGGAGTAGGCTGTCAATGGAAACAAAATCTTTTCACTTAATTCATGATTTATAGCAGAAAACATAAATAATAATAGTGTGCTTTCCTTTTTTTTGTTTCCAGACCCCAACGGTGAAGATGGCAGTGATAATGATGCAGGTGATGGCCCTGATGTAGTGGACCTTGAAGGTGGATATTTCTTTGTCTGGGAGGGCTGCCCTGAACAGCTACATCACATACGAGAAAAATACCACAGACCTGCCCAAACTGAGCAGATACCACCTTCATGGTTCAAGCTGTGGAGTCACTGGCAGGGAATTACTACCCTCTCAAGGTGGTGACAAGGTGGCAGACGGCAGCAGAGATCCAGGCAGCCAGGGCAGACCCACCTCTGCAAGTTGCTCCAGCCCAGCCTGACCAACCTCAGCCTGGCCCTGCCCATCCTGGACATCACCTGAGGAAGCTGTCAGTTGGGCACAGAAGGAACGGTGTTGCTGGGCATGATATGAGAGTAAAATCCTCCAACGAGCGCCCAGCATGTGATGTGGGACTGTGCCCAGGTTGTTTTTCCAGGTATCACAGGAAGTAACTGCTACCTTCCGATGGGTACCTGGGATGTGTGGGAACAGTATGCTTGATATATTCTGGACAGATCAGAGGAGTGTGTGTGGGATTGTAAAATAGGGACAAAATCTTAACAGATTCATTAAGCCTCACGGCTTATAATTTGTCTCATCATTCTATGAAAAATAAGTTAACCTCAAGGTCATAAGCATGCTCAAGATATTTAGACATCGTAATCAAATAATACATCTATTAGCATGTTTCCTTTGTCTATAAGATTTTTGAAAGCATTTACATTAGGGGCACGTTTAATAT
>JADBJO010003714.1:7500-30000 GCA_016801955.1 Conus betulinus
ATTACCAGATGAACGCCCAAAGCCTCCTCCCCTCCCCCTTCCCCCCCCCCATCTTCATCACCAGGTGAACACCCAAAAGCCCCCCACCCCACCCCCGCCCCCTGTTTTCATTACCAACTGATGAACGCCCCAAAGCTCCCCACCCCACCCCCGCCTTCATTACCAACTGATGAACGCCCAAAGCTCCCCACCCCACCCCCGCCCCCTGTCTTCATTACCAACTGATGAACGCCCAAAGCTCCCCACCCCACCCCCCGCCTTCATTACCACTGATGAACGCCCAAAGCTCCCCACCCCACCCCACCCCCGCCTTCATTACCAACTGATGAACGCCCAAAGCTCCCCACCCCACCCCCGCCCCCTGTCTTCATTACCAACTGATGAACGCCCAAAGCTCCCCACCCCCCCCCCCCGCCCCCTGTCTTCATTACCAACTGATGAACGCCCAAAGCCCCCACCCCACCCCTACCCCCGCCTTCATTACCAACTGATGAACGCCCAAAGCTCCCCACCCCACCCCCGCCCCCTGTCTTCATTACCAACTGATGAACGCCCAAAGCCCCCACCCCACCCCCGCCCCCTGTCTTCATTACCAACTGATGAACGCCCAAAGCTCCCCACCCCACCCCCGCCCCCTGTCTTCATTACCAACTGATGAACGCCCAAAGCCCCCCACCCCACCCCTACCCCCTGTCTTCATTACCAACTGATGAACGCCCAAAAGACCCCCACCCCACCCCTACCCCCTGTCTTCATTACCAACTGATGAACGCCCAAAGCCCCCCACCCCACCCCTACACCCTGTCTTCATTACCAACTAACGAACGCCCAAAGTCTCCCCTTGTCTTCATCACCAGGTGAGCGCCAAAAGTCCCCCTACCCTCTGTCTTCATCACCATGTGAACGCCCAAAGTGCTCCCCCCCCCCCCCCCCCCCCCCCCCCCCCTGTCTTCATCACTAGGTGAACGCCCAAAGTCCTACCCCCACCCCCGTCTCAATTACCAACAGATGAACGCCCAAAGTCCCCCCCCTCCTGTCTTCATCACCAGGTGAACGCCAAAAGTTCCCCCTCCCCCCTGTCTTCATCCCCATGTGAACGCCCAAAATGCCCCCACCCCCACCCCACCCACCTTGTCTTCATCACTATGTGAACGCCCAAAGTCCCCATCACCACCACCACGTCTTCATTAGCAACAGATGAACGCCGAAGGTCCCCCCCCCCCCCCAGCCCCCTGTCTTCATCACCATTTGAACGCCCAAAGTGCCCCCCCCCCCCCCCCCCCCTAAAAACTTGCGTTCAACGAGAGTGACCACGTAGTTTTCGTCATAATGCTGCTGGTGGGTACGCCTACAGTAATTTCGCTCCATCAGCCAGCTTGACAGTTCAATCATAGACACAAAATGCCAGAATGCTGGCGCGGAACGGCGCGCCTGTCAGACAGTCCATATCCCCATGTCATCCTGGCATGTGCTTCGGATCAAATACTTGACTCTAGATCGTTTTTGCTTGACCCATAAACTGAGTAAAGGTAAACCTGTTTGCAGACGAAATAGGGGCGCTATCTTTTCCTGATTTCGTGTGTGTGTGTGTGTGTGTGTGTGTGTGTGTGTGTGTGTGTGTAGACTCGTTTGACCATCCAGCTATCTTCAAAATGTCATCCAATGAAACACCAGATTTTGCCATCGCAGAAGCAGCAGCACCTCTGAAGCTGTGTGGAGCAAAATCTTGAATTCCACCATCCCTAAGTACACGTAATGTGTACCCACTCACTGTGTCATGAGAAACTGGGTTATGAGGTTTGACAAATGACAATAATAGTTGTTCTTTATCTCCCCTGATCTGTTCAGTTTATGATCTTTTCATTGCCTGCACAACACAAGTTTTTGTCTTCAAATGTTTTGAGTACTTATGCACTCTGGTGATGTCCTTTCCTGGTATGTTTCAGTTTATCTTGCACCAAAATAACACATCCCTGATCACTGAACTTCAACCACAGCAGTTTTATGAAGTGAATTGTTTAAATTCTGTGTGCACTTCAAATGTCAATTCCTTAAGACTAAGTTCTGAAATGGCTTTCTTCTGCTTGAAATAATTTAATAAAATGTTCACATCCCATGTTTCAACATACTTTGGTACTGGTGTCCTCAATTCAAAAACATTTTTTTTATAAATCCTATACAGAGAGATATGAACCTACTGACCCATCTTCTGTTTTCACAACTGCTGATACTGCACTACGAGGTGTGTTTATAGCACTATAGCCCAAACCATCTGTGTATATAACTGAGTTAAAAAATTCTAAAACTACTGCGACAGAGGTTTGAAAATGATCAATTTTCCTCGCAAGACAAAACCTTTTCCATCTTTCCAAGTATGTTGCCTACTGTTTCTGTGTTGATTCTCTCCATGAAGCGCACATGATCTTGCAAGTTTCTCCATGTATTCCCTGTGCTCCGATGGATTCCCTGAGAGCCTGGCTGCCACTAACGGCAACTTTCTGTGAAGCGGGTGTGGCTGATTTGAATGGGGTAACTGCAGCACTGATTTTCCTTTTGGCATGACACATGGCTGTTGAATCAACATGCGTAGCATCTGAGGAAAACAGCAGGCTGTTGGCCATAGTGGTAGCATCAATAATCTTCCTGCTTCTTCCTTCTCCAGCTTTTCAACACCCTCTGGATCTGGCTGAAAGGTGGGAACAGATAAAAGAGACTCTGGGTCCATTTGGCAGTGAACGCATCTGTTGCAAAAGCTTCTGGATCTGGATGCCAGGAAACAAAAGGCTTGAGCTGATAATTCAAGCGAGATGCAAACGTGTCAATGTCAGGCGTTCCTAGAATATCCGACACCCTTTGAAAAATCTTAGGGTTTAATTTCCATTCTGTATCATCATTAAATTCTTACTTCAAGTCTGCATCTTTATTCAAAATTCCTGGGATATGTGCTATTGTTAACTAGATATTGTTTTCTTTGCGCCAGATCCAAATCTGTCTTGCAACAAACTTGCATTCTTCAGAATGGGATTCACCCATGTTTTTCAGATACGCAACAGCACAAGTGTTGTCTGTCAATATTTTCACATGTCTGCCTATCACATCATTTCTGAAACTTTTCTGAGCATATTCAATGGCAAGCAATTCAAGCACATTAACATGCAGGTTCTGTTCATTTTCTGCCCATCTGCCCCCTGTCTGCTTTGATCCATAAACTGCTCCCCAACCACCAGGGGTTGAAGCATCTGTGCAAATTTCTACTACAGGGTCTTCCTTCATGTGACAGCTCCATGACTGCCTCAAGATTGCCTTTATGCTTTTTAAGAGCAATGCATTTGTCATTTTTCCAGTGATCTGTAGTACAGTGTACTGCAGGAAAGGCTGCAACTAGCTGGCTTATGACTTGAGCTAACTCTCTGATTTTGACAGTGCTTTTGCTTTCTAAATCAGTGCAGGCGGCACAAATTTTCTCATGTCTATCTGTTGGAAGAGTGTGACAGTCATATTTTCTGAACTTGATACAAATCCTGAATATATGATGCTTTTCTTAGGTGTTAACACAGACTTTTCTTTATGAATGACAAAACCAAGTGTTGTGAACAATGTAACAGTTTCATCAATATTCTTTTGACATTCCTCTGGACTGTCACCTTGTAGATAACTATCATCAATGAAAGCTGCAGACCAGTGACCTTGGGCTCTTAAGAGTTGCATATGACTGCCTTAAGGTGTTTTGTGAAAAAAAAATTGGTCAAGAAGACAATCCATTTGGCAAGCAGGTACAACAGAATAACTGACCTCTCCATTCAAATTTCAGAAATTTTCTAAATTGAGGATCAGCTGGTACTGAATAATATGCATACCTTAAATCCACAGAAGCTATGTAACAATCTTTCTTCATCAATCCAGCTGCTGATTGGAAATTTTTCATTTTGAAATGTTCATACTCTACATTCTGACTGAAATCTTTCAAATTTGATATCAACCTATATGTACCATCTGATTCTGGTACTAAAGAAATGGGTGATATAACTTGTCCCTCTTCATTCTTGAAATGTACTATCACATTCATATTCAACAATTTTTCTAACTTTCTCTGTTTCTTCAATTAAATTTCCATTAATTTGATTTTTTCGTTTCGTTTTGACTCTGTGGCAAAACAGTGAGCGGAATCTTTGTACTTACAACCATTTCAAGAATGAAAGGATCAGACGTCAGTTTCTCCCACTCAGGTAGATATTCTTTTAACCTGCCTGCCTGAAGACTCATGTCCTTTAGAATTTACTTCCTTCAGATGGCTCTCTGCACTATTTAGACGTGTGGTGGGATTTTGGTGGTATCCCCCTGCCACGAGGTGTGAACTGACCTCTGCTTCGCATGATTGTTGCCCTGCCTCAGCCCCAGTTCTGGTTCCTTCCTCGGCCTCTCTCGGTCCACATTAAGTTTTTTTAAATGTTGAGTTGGGAAAAAAAATTCCTCCTCCTACTTTTGACTGAGTGAGGTTCCTACCAAGTTTTGATGCACTCTCAATATTGCGCAAGGACGCATTCAGATCATCCCCTAATAGTTTAACAGTGATTGGGACCTCATTTGACCCAACCTTTCTGTACTTCTGATTGATGTTGGGTCCACTCAGAATCTCAGTTCGTCTGTCCAACGACATTTCGTGTGAGGCGTGCAGAATCAATGCCATGGCATCTGCTGTATTTCTGTTGTTTCTATACTCTTAGATCACTTATTCTGCTGCTGAATTCCAGTTTATTTCCAATTTCTTGGCTCACTTCGGGGACTGACAGGTTGAAATTTTCAGGTCTGATGTATTTTTCCATCTTTCTCTTCAGTTTATCTTCCTCTAACTTTCCCCTTGCATTTTATACAGAGTGCTTGTCAATGCCTCACACGTTGCAGTGGTGGTCCCACTCTTTCTTCATTTTTGTACTCCTGCACTGTCTCCTTCAGAGTGAGCGCATCAGTAGAGTCATCACTGCCATTTTGTGATTTTTCAGAGTCTTTATAATATTCTGGATTTCGCTGTCAAAATCTTAATCAGCCTTCTTTTTTTTTCTTCTTGGGGGCGTCCCCAAAGAACGGATCCCCCATCTCAGATCCACCAGCATGATCCTGATGAACCACGTGGTCAAATTACTGTGCCTCTTTTTTTTTTTTATTTAATCTTATCTTAATGATTGACGATATGCTTTTAAAATACTACCATACAGTTTACACTGCTAAATGATTTGTATTAGAGCTTATTTGACCTTCTGAAAATGTCTGACTGTGTAGTGTTTTTAATTTTACTCACTCAGACCTTAGAACGACAGCATCGCATGGCGGCCGGAAGCATTTGCAATAGGCCTATGGCGGTCTTACGCATGCGCGTCTCTCATATCTTCCGGAATATCAGTAAATCATACGAAATAGAATTAATGAGAGTTTCAAATCCATCTCGGTGCTAGAGGTATCCATACCTTTTCTATAAAGCAAGACGGTGATAATTCCTCCCGCAAGAATTACCAAGGGTATGCATAGAACTTAAAAGAGGCTTTCCCTCGTTGGATATTTTCACTCTCAGATGAGTGTGACTCTTCCACAATGGGAAGTTTATTGATTGAGCGTACTCTCTTGGTTTTGTACAGAGGTATTGATGCAGAGGAGCCGAGCATAAGCTGGGTTTTTTTCTTTTTTGTTTGTTTGTTTTTTAATAGAGAGAGTGTTTTGTGTGACAGTTTTTGTGGCTTGTTGTTTTAAAGAAAGAGTCTTGTAAGTCTGATCGACTTGATGCAAAATTGTTGAAACCACATACCTCCACGGGCTAGTTACCAGTACGTAAAGGGTCAATTGAGAGAAACAATATGATATGCATTCTTACCCTTTTCAAGATTTTTTCTATGTGTCATTTTTTGGTGGCAAGTGGTGTCAGATTTATTGTGGTTGGTAGTTGCCCATTTTTTAAGATCGGCGTTTACGTTTTAGGACTTGATTTTTATTTTCAGTATTCGAATTTTAATTTGGATGTCATTCATGTCCGTCTTTAATGTGTTTGCATCCCTGCTGCAGCCTCGACGTCGTCTGGGCTGTACACAGCTTGACTTCACCATTCATTTTGTGAACAGCACAGGCATGTACTCTTTCTGGTGAAAACAAATAAAACGTTTTTGTTTGAATACTTAACAAAAATGAAAGCAAAAGCTCTTGAATCAGCGCGTGCGGTGACAAAAAACCTGATTGAAAATAACTTATTCATTCTATGTACAATTATCAAAGAAAGGGCCTGCTTTGAAGACCGTTTGACAAAGTATTCCATGGCAGCCAGAAAAAAAAAAATCAGACAAAGTTGCCCAAAGTAACCTTAGATACAAAATCAGCGGTGCTCAGGGATTAAAAAATAACCTTCTCCACTGAATGATGTTTATAAATTGAATTTAGTAATGAATTTCATTGTCTCTTTAAATGCCCGTACCCACCGTTAAAAGGAAACCCACAAATTACTACTAAGATATTTTAAGCACCGCCCAAATCCGATCAAAATTCTTTGACGGGTCACATTTCCAGAGTAAGCTAATTAAAGTTATCACGCTCTAAAGGAACAATACTTTCTTTGTTCTAGGTATTGATGCTTTGATTACAAACCAGGTGGCTTACAGACCATTTCAGCTATTAGGAGATTAGGTCACAACTGAAGGTCACAGGTGGCTTGCGCTTCAGTTATCATTGGTATTTTCTTTTGCACTTGCTTAGTATTTGTATTTTGAAATCAATTTGAGCCTAAATTGTGCTATATTCGTATAATGTTTACACCACATCGGCCATATCATTTGTAGTCACTTGTTATGGCTTTCAACTGTTCTAGGCTGGAGCCCTATTAAAAATCTCATGAAAAGTTTTTTTTTTCTTGTCACATACACGCGCTCATGTGTGCACATTGTTATTTGCTGGTGCCAAGATAGATCAGGCTGTGTGACTTCACTAAAGTGGATTCACCCCATACTCTCCCTCCCCGATCTCTCCTCTTGGTCATCAGTTCTTCCACAATACTATAGACATCATCGGTGGAAATACTTCACTGTCTAATGTTTCTTCAGCTATGGCCCAGGGCTTTTTACTGCACAAGGTTTTGAAGTCTGAGTTTTCTTGATTGAAAACGGACCAGCTCGAGAAAACGGGGTTAAGAGATGAGCCGAGTGTTCTGCATTCAGTACATTTAGAGTATTTCGTTAGCACTCATACAAAGACGGCGTTTTGGGACTTGAGAAGATGGAGACTTATTGTCATTATTACCATGTAGGCAAGTTTACAGAGAGAGCGAAAACTCCTGATTTCTTTTAACAGAAAAAGGCCGATAGCCTTAGAGTGTTTTAGAGAGCGCCTTTCAACTTTCTTTTTTTTTTTTTTTTAACCTTTAATCGTAATGGGTAGTCCTGTTTTCTTCTATCCATTTCAGCTCTGTCTGTCTCATAGTTGTGTGGCTTTCGTCAAAATGCACCATCCACACCGTGTCTTGCCGTCCATTGCGTCGTCAGCTCCAATTACGTCACACGACTTTTTTTTCCAGCTGAAATACTCATACAATTTAGAACAGTGAGTATTTCGAAAAGTTTGACAAATGGGAATCACAGGAAACACCGTGCTGCACGCTTGTTTCGGCAGGAAATGGTTTTGTGATTTCCCGTGTGACACTGCCTTTACATCGGCAGTGAAAAGGGAGTTAATATTGGCCAGGTTCGAAGAGCAACATGGCATATTCAGTTTATAGCTATTTCCATTTCCTTTAAACGTACTTGCATTCCCGATGTGGCCACCACGGTAGGGCTATAAGTTTGACAATTTGCTGATCTGTTACGACAGTTGCCAGTCCCATGCTGTGGAGCAAGCACGACGTGAAGGCATGGCTGAAATTCTGTGCCGAAGACTTCTCCATCGAACACGTCAGGCCCGAGAAGTTCGACATGAACGGTGAGCACGTGCAACAGAGGGAAAGCGGGTTGGGGCTTGTTCTGTGTTACGTGCTTTAATCACTATACGCCCAAAATCGCTCCCAGGCGAGTAAGAGGGGCACGTGCCTTTTCCCTCTGGCAGGTGAGTTAGTGCGCATACCTGTGTTCACTCCATGAGGCATTTTTTAACCATGCCCTGTCTCACACACCGGCGAGTGGTTTTATTAGGCTACGTGCATAGTGGACGCGGACCCAGCCGTGCAAAACACGGCCGTGCACCATCCGGTTTGTTCGGGTCCTTAGAAGCATACTAGTAGACCCGGACAGAGACGGCTGCTTCACCTGCGTTTCTCATCCACCGGGAGTGACTTGTAAAATGATTACACGTCATACTCCGTTGGTGTGACCTCCATGTGCGGTCATAGTACTTTCAAGGGGGTACGGTAGGGAGGTGGGAGAGGGGAGATTGGATATAAAAGTTACAAGAGAAGGGACAGGGGGAGACTGGATATAAAGGTTACAAGCGAAGGGAGGTGGGAGAGGGGGAGACTGGATATTAAGGTTACAAGAGAAGGGAGGTGGGAGAGGGGGAGACTGGATATAAGGGTTACAAGAGAAGAGAGGGTGGGAGAGGGGGGATACTGGATATAAAGGTTACAAGAGAAGGGAGGTGGGGGAGAGGGTGACTGGGTATAAGGGTTACAAGAGAAGGGAGGTGGGAGAGGGGGATACTGGATATAAGGGTTACAAGAGAAGGGAGGTGGGAGGGGGGGAGACTGAATAGAAAGGCTACAAGAGAAGGGAGGTGGGAGAGGGGGAAAACTGAATATAAAGGTTACAAGAGAAGGGAGGTGGGAGAGGGGGAGACTGGATAGAAAGGTTACAAGAGAAGGGAGGTGGGAGAGTGGGATACTGGATATAAAGTTACAAGAGAAGGGATGTGAGAGAGGGGGAGACTGGATAGAAAGGTTACAAGAGAAGGGAGGTGGGAGAGGGGGATACTGGATATTAAGGTTACAAGAGAAGGGAGGTGGGAGAGGGGGAGACTGGATAGAAAGGTTACAAGAGAAGGGAGGTGGGAGAGGGGGAGACTGGATAGAAAGGTTACAAGAGAAGGGAGGTGGGAGAGGGGAACTGGATATTAAGGTTACAAGAGAAGGGAGGTGGGAGAGGGGGAGAGACTGGATAGAAAGGTTACAAGAGAAGGGAGGTGGGAGAGGGGAACTGGATATTAAGGTTACAAGAGAAGGGAGGTGGCAGAGAAGGGGAGACTGAATATACGGGTAACAGAGAGAAGGGAGGGTGGGAGAGGGGGAGACTGGCTAGAAAGGTTACAAGAAAAGGGGAGGTGCGAGAGGGGGAACTGAATATAAAGTTACAAGAGAAGGGAGGTGGGAGAGGGGGAGACTGGATAGAAAGGTTACAAGAGAAGGGAGGTGGGAGAGTGGGATACTGGATATTAAGGTTACAAGAGAAGGGAGGTGGGAGAGGGGGAGACTGGATAGAAAGGTTACAAGAGAAGGGAGGTGTAGTGGGAGAGGGGGAGACTGGATATAAGGGTTACAAGAGAAGGGAGGTGGGAGAGGGGGGGCGACTGGATATAAGGGTTACAAGAGAAGGGGAGGTGGCAGAAGGGGAGACTGAATATGCGAGTAACAAGAGAAGGGAGGTGGGAGAGGGGGAGACTGGCTAGAAAGGTTACAAGAGAAGGGAGGTGGGAGAGGGGGGGACTGGATATAAGGGTACAAGAGAAGGGAGGTGGGAGAAGGGGGGAGACTGAATATGCGAGTAACAAGAGAAGGGAGGTGGAGAGGGGGGGAGACTGGCTAGAAAGGTTACAAGAGAAGGGAGGTGGGAGAGGGAGACTGGATGGAGAAAGGTTACAAGAGAAGGGAGGTGGGAGAGGGGGATACTGGATATTAAGGTTACAAGAGAAGGGAGGGGGGGGAGAGGGGAACTGGATATTAAGGTTACAAGAGAAGGGAGGTGGGAGAGGGGGAGGGACTGGATAGAAAGGTTACAAGAGAAGGGAGGAGGGGAGGGGGAACTGGATATTAAGGTTACAAGAGAAGGGAGGTGGCAGAAGGGGAGACTGAATATACGGGTAACAGGAGAAGGGAGGTGGGGAGAGGGGGGAGACTGGCTAGAAAGGTTACAAGAAAAGGGAGTGTGCGAGAGGGGGAACTGAATATAAAGTTACAGAGAAGGGAGGTGGGAGAGGGGGAGACTGGATAGAAAGGTTACAAGAGAAGGAGGTGGGGGGAGAGTGGGATACTGGATATTAAGGTTACAAGAGAAGGGAGGTGGGAGAGGGGGGAGACTGGATAGAAAGGTTACAAGAGGAGGGAGGTGTAGTGGGAGAGGGGGAGACTGGATATAAGGGTTACAAGAGAAGGGAGGTGGGAGAGGGGGCGACTGGATATAAGGGTTACAAGAGAAGGGAGGTGGCAGAAGGGGAGACTGAATATGCGAGTAACAAGAGAAGGGAGGTGGGTGGGGGGGGAGACTGGCTAGAAAGGTTACAAGAGAAGGGAGGTGGGAGAGGGGGGCGACTGGATATAAGGGTTACAAGAGAAGGGAGGTGGCAGAAGGGGAGACTGAATATGCGAGTAACAAGAGAAGGGAGGTGGTGGGGGAGAGGGGAGAGACTGGGCTAGAAAGGTTACAAGAGAAGGGAGGTGGGGAGAGGGGGAGACTGGATAGAAAGGTTACAAGAGAAGGGAGGTGGGAGAGGGGGATACTGGATATTAAGGTTACAAGAGAAGGGAGGTGGGAGAGGGGGGGAGACTGGGATAGAAAGGTTACAAGAGAAGAGAGGTGTAGTTAGAGAGGGGGAGACTGGATATAAGGGTTACAAGAGAAGGGAGGTGGGAGAGGGGGCGACTGGATATAAGGGTTACAAGAGAAGGGAGGTGGCAGAAGGGGAGACTGAATATACGGGGTACAAGAGAAGGGAGGTGGGAGAGGGGGGGAGACTGGATATAAGGGTTACAAGAGAAGGGAGATGGGAGAGGGGGGGGGACTGGATATAAGGGTTACAAGAGAAGGGAGGTGGGAGAGGGGGAGACTGGATATTAAGGTTACAAGAGAAGGGAGGTGGGAGAGGGGGAGACCGGACGTAAAGGTTACAAGAGAAGAGAGGTGGAGAGAGGGGGAGACTGGATGTAAAGGTTACAAGAGAAGGGAGGTGGGGGGGGGGGGGGTTAACTGGATAAAAGTTTACAAGATAAGGGAGGTGGGAGAGGGGGGAGACTGGATATAAGGGTTACAAGAGAAGGGAGAGGGAGAGAGAGAGTGGATATAAAGGTTGCAAGAGAAGGGAGGTGGGAGAGGGGGAAACTGGATATAAAGGTTACAAGAGAAGGGAGGTGGCAGAAGGGGGAGACTGGATGTAAAGGTTACAAGAGAAGGGAGGTGGGAGTGGGGAACTGGATATATAGGTTACAAGAGAAGGGAGGTGGGGGGGGGGGGGTAACTGGATATAAAGGTTACAAGAGAAGGGAGGTGGGAGAGGGGGGGGAGACTGGATATAAGGGTACAAGAGAAGGGAGATGGGAGAGGGAGAGAGTGGATATAAAGGTTACAAGAGAAGGGAGGTGGGAGAGTAGGGAACTGGATATAAAGGTTATAAGAGAAGGGAGGTGGGAGAGGAGGGAACTGGATATAAAGGTTACAAGAGAAGGGAGGTGGGAGAAGGGGAGACTGGATGGATGTAAAGGCTACAAGAGAAGGGAGGCGGCAGAAGGGGAGACTGAATATGCGCGAGTAACAAGAAAAGGGAGGTGGGAGAGTAGGGAACTGGATATAAAGGTTATAAGAGAAGGGAGGTGTGAGAGAGGGGAACTGGATGTAAAGGTTACAAGAGAAGGGAGGTGGGAGAAGGGAGACTGGATGTAAAGGCTACAAGAGAAGGGAGGTGGCAGAAGGGGAGACTGCATATGCGAGTAACAAGAAAAAGGGAGGTGGGAGAGGGGGGAGACTGGCTAGAAAGGCTACAGGAGAAGGGAGATGGGAGAGGGGGAACTGGATAGAAAGGTTACAAGAGAAGGGAGGTGGGAGAGGGGGAGACTGGATAGAAAGGCTACAGGAGAAGGGAGGTGGGAGAGGGGGAACTGGATAGAAAGGTTACAAGAGAAGGGAGGTGGGAGAGAGGGGTAGACTGGATAGAAAGGTTACAAGAGAAGGGAGGTGGGACAGGGGGAGACTGGATATAAGGGTTACAAGAGAAGGGAGGTGGGAGAGGGGGAGACTGAATATACGGGTAACAAGAGAAGGGAGGTGGGAGAGGGGGGAGGCTGGATATAAAGGTCCAAAGAAAGAGAAGGGAGGTGGAGAGGAGGGGAACTGGATATAAAGGTTACAAGAGAAGAGAATTGGGAGAGGGGGAGACTGGGAGAGAGGGGGAGACTGGATAGAAAGGCTACAGGAGAAGGGGGTGGGAGAGGGGGAAACTGGATAGAAAGGTTACAAGAGAAGGGAGGTGGGAGAGGGGGAGACTGGATAGAAAGGTTACAAGAGAAGGGAGGTGGGACAGGGGGAGACTGGATATAAGGGTTACAAGAGAAGGGAGGTGGGAGAGGGGGAGACTGATATACGGGTAACAAGAGAAGGGAGGTGGGAGAGGGGGAGGCTGGATATAAAGGTTACAAGAGAAGGGAGGTGTAGTGGGAGAGGAGGAGACTGGATATATAAAGGTTACAAGAGAAGGGAATTGGGAGAGGGGGAGACTGGGAGAGGGGGAGACTGGATAGAAAGGTTACAAGAGAAGGGAGGTGTAGTGGGAGAGGAGGAGACTGGATATAAAGGTTACAAGAAAGGGAATTGGGAGAGGGGGGACTCTGGATAGAAAGGTTACAAGAGAAGGGAGTGTAGTGGGAGAGGAGGAGACTGGATATAAAGGTTACAAGAGAAGGGAATGGGGAGAGGGGGGGACTGGATAGAAAGGTTACAAGAGAAGGGAGGTGTAGTGGGAGAGGAGGAGACTGGATAGAAAGGTTACAAGAGAAGGGAATTGGGAGAGGGGGAGACTGGGAGAGGGGGAGACTGGATAGAAAGGTTACAAGAGAAGGGAGGTGTGTAGTGGGAGAGGAGGAGACTGGATATAAGGGTTACAAGAGAAGGGAGGTGGGAGGAGAGGGGAGACTGGATATTAAGGTTACAAGAGAAGGGAGGTGGGAGAGGGAGAGACTGGACGTAAAGGTTACAAGAGAAGGGAGGTGGGAGGGGGGAGACTGGATGTAAAGGTTACAAGAGAAGGGAGGTGGGAGAGGGGGAGACTGAATGTGAAGATAACAAGAGAAGTAAGGTGGAGAGAGGGGGGAGACTAGATGTAAAGGTTGCAAGAGAAGGGCGGTGGGAGAGGGGAAGACTGGATATAAAAAGGTTACAAGAGAAGGGAGGTGGGAGAGGGGGGAGACTGGATGTAAAGGTTACAAGAGAAGGGAGGTGGGAGAGTGGGGGAACTGGATATAAAGGTTATAAGAGAAGGGAGGTGGGAGAGGGAGGAACTGGATATAAAGGTTACGAGAGAAGGGAGGTGGGAGAGGGTGGAGACTGGATGTAAAGGTTACAAGAGAAGGGAGGTGGGAGAAGAAGGGAGACTGGATGTAAAGGCTACAAGAGAAGGGAGGTGGGAGGGGGGGGGGAGACTGGATGTAAAGGTTACACGAGAAGGGAGGTGGGAGAGTGGGAGACTGGATGTAAAGGTTACAAGAGAAGGGAGTGGGAGAGGGGGAGACTGGATATAAAGGTTACAAGAGAAGGGAGTGGAAGAGGGGGAGGAGACTGGATATAAAGGTTACAAGAGAAGGGAGGTGAGTGAGAGAGGGGGAGACTGGATATAAAGGTTACAAGAGAAGGGAGGTGGGAGAGGGGGGAGACTGGATATAAAGGTTACAAGAGAAGGGAGGTGGGAGAGGGTGGAGACTGGATGTAAAGGTTACAAGAGAAGGGAGGTGGGAGAGGGGGAAACTGGATATAAAGGTTACAAGAGAAGGGAGGTGGGAGAGGGTGGAGACTGGATGTAGAGGTTACAAGAGAAGTGAGGTGGGAGAGAGGGGAAGACTGGATATAAAGGTTACAAGAGAAGGGAGGGGGAGAGGGGGGAGACTGGATGTAAAGGTTGCAAGAGAAGGGAGGTGGGAGAGGGGGAGACTGGATGTAAAGGTTACAAGAGAAGGGAGGTGGGAGAGGGGGGAGACTGGATGTAAAGGTTACTAGAGAAGTGAGGTGGGAGAGGGGGAGACTGGATATAAAGGTTACAAGAGAAGGGAGGTGGGAGAGGAGAGAGACTGGATGTAAAGGTTACAAGAGAAGGGAGGTGGGAGAGTGGGGAACTGGATATAAAGGTTACAAGAGAAGGGAGGTTGAGAGGGGGAGATTTGATATAAAGGCTACAAGAGAAGGGAGGTGGAGAGGGGGGAAACTGGATATAAAGATTACAAGAGAATGGGGTGGGAGAGGGGGAGACTGGATATCAAGGTTACAAGAGACAAAACAATGCCTCTTCCCACCAACAAGAGGACGTTACTATTTCTGGTTTCTGGTGCGTGGGGGGGGGGGGAAAGGAGAGAAAAGAGATGAATCTAACTAGAAAACATTTGCGTTTTCCTCTTTAGCGCTTGAAAACAGCATTTGTCTTGCTTGTATCCAAGATGAAGTAGATTTGAAGATTTTAACGCAGAAGGAAATTGAATTGGAATAAAAATTGCCCAAACTTCGTCCTTGTTCTCTCTCTCTCTCTCTCTCTCTCTCTCTCTCTCTCTCTCTCTCTCTCTCTCTCTCTCTCTGTCGCTCTGCACGAGCGCGCGCGCGCGCGCACACACACACACACACACACACACACACACACACACACATACACACACGCAGTGTGTGTGTGAGTGTGTGTGTGTGTGTGTGTGTGTGTGTGTGTGTGTGGAGAGAGAGAGAGAGAGAGAGAGAGAGAGAGAGAGAGAGAGAGAGAGAGGTGGAAAAGTTAAATAGTTAAACAGTGGAGACGGGGCGATAAGGGTGTGGTGGGGGGTGGGCAAAAGGGTCCCGTGGGCTGGAGTCTGGTTGTAGGAGTGAGTGCGATATTTTGTGACTCTTCATGAGGTGATGATGATCTGGCTCCAGTGGTGTCATGAAATCTCTTGAAAATGCCCAACAAGTGGTCAAAAATTTGGATATATGAACCATGGTGCATGTAAGGTCTGAAAGGTCCGCTTGAAAACTGAAACAAACTTAAAGCTGAAAGACCGGGAAACAATGGGCACACCATCATGCCTGTTCTGGCCTCTTGGTTTGTCATCTGATCCCCAGACGATGCTTGATCTCACTCTCACCTGTCCATGTTGACTACAGCTTCTCGCATACTGATAACGGTGTGGGGGATTATGACTGGTGCCTGACAGTTTTTTCGAAAAATGTGTAATTGTCCTGGGTCCGAGCAGCATTGTTCCTGTCTGAGAGTTCCTGGTAGTGGTGTTTGTTTCTTTGAGGTGTTTTTGCCACCGGGTTGACGGCCACCTCTGTGACTGCTGTACTCACTATCCTCACGGGTTCGTAGTCGAGGCGAAGTGTCTCCACGTTCCCGCGGGGCTGAGAAGGATTGTCCTTCAGAGTCGTCCTGGGAAGACATCGGTTGCAGTCTGTCTCTGACGTGGAGCTTCCCGCGGTGAATATAGGCAATCTTGCCATGTCCTCGGTGAACCTCCACCATCTCTCTTTGCCTTGGAGTAAGGTCGGAAGCCACCCTGATGCCGCAAGTCTTCACACTGTCCCTGAGGTCCTTGTCTCCCAGGACAGCCATCTTGTCTGTCCACCGACCCGAACTGGACCAAGATGGGTCGAGGGTCACTTCTGTGAAGCCATGGTTTGCCGATGCGGTACGCCCTGGCGATGTCGTCATGTTGCCAGTTGTCGCCGTTAGTGTGGTCGTTCAGCGCATCAGTGATGATTTGGGTGGTAGTTCGTTCATCTTCCCGCTCTTCTTCATGCACATTGAGGAATCTGAGGCTGCAGGCTTTTGAATCCTCTTCCGCTGCCTGTAACTTCCTCTCCTATAGATCCAGTCTTTTCATCATAAAAGTCTTGTCTTCTTTCAGTTCCTTAATGTTCCCGATATTGATGGCAACACAGTCTTTCAGCTCACTGATTTCCGCAATAAAAGCGCCCGATGTTGTTTTCCAAATCAGAAAATTTCTAGTCGATCTTTTCTTTAATTTCAGCAATATGTACTTGCAAATTCTGCTGCATTTGCGCGAAGCGCCAATCCATAAAGTGCACGATGTTTGCTTGATGAACATCAGACATGGTTTATGACATCTTTCAGGTGCCTGTAGTTTGCTGAGTGTTTTTCTCTTGGTCAGGTCGAGGATGTTTAGAGCCCAGCTTGAAGTTTCAGGTCTAATGTTTTCATGTGTTCGTGTTTTTTTAACCACACACCTATACACACGCAACGTTCAATGAAGGAGCAGATTTCACGTGCAATCGGAGTGGAAAGGGTGGATGAAAGGAATGGCGAATGTGAACTGCGCTTACACAAAACGCCAGCAAAAATACTTCATTAATTCTACTAATTATTGTAAGTTTATTTTCGCTCTATCTACTAACCTTTTCTCCAACCCACCATTACCTTCAGATGCACACATTCTTCGTGGATTCATGCAACCAAAATCAAAGATGATCAAACATGTAAACAACAGATTTTCGTTGGAAAGGAGAGCGCTGAATAAACACGACCGCCACTTGTAAACCGCTTCCGACCCTGAGAGAGAAAGAGAGAGAGAGAGAGAGAGAGAACTTCTTTCACTAACTGTGATTTTCTTGCAGAAAAAAATTGTTTAAACACATTTCACAAAAACTGTCTCAAAAACACAAGAAGTGAGAAAGACTGGAATGTTGTGTTCTTAAAAGAAATTAGCCTTACTTTAGGCGATTCTTAATTCAAAGTTTCATATAATTGAAGTGGGGAGGAGAGCTTGAGAAAATGTGAAAATGGGAGAGGAAAACAGAGGGCAGGTCGAATGGACGACGTAGAGGAACAGTGGTGGCGGTGGTGGTGATGGTGGTGGTGGCGGTGGTGACAAATGGTAAAGAAGAGAGATGACAGGGGAGGGACGGGAAAAGAACAGAGGTTCCTCTTACTTTTATGTTTCGGCTTTCACCATGCCCACCTCCACCAAAAAAACGTTTTGTTTTCACAAACCCTCATCCCTCTCGTCTCCCATCCCCTCCTGCACCCCCCGCCCTCCAACAAAAAAAAAACGAGGGGGGGGGGGGAGGGGGGGGGGGGGGGGGGGCTCTCGTTTCCCTTGTGCAGGACAAGTACATCAGTGAGGTTCTCGCGCGAAACACATCAGCGGAAACTGAATCTCTTTGTCAATCGCATGCCTCTCTTCCTCTGATCCAGGAAAGGCCCTGTGTCTTCTGACCCGGAAGGACTTCATGGAGCGTGACCCTCCCTCAGGGGACGTTTTGTACAATGCTCTGCAGCGTCTCCTGTCGGCCAAAGGCGACGGTGAGTAATCTCCCTCTGCTGTGTGACGTTGTTAGTACGACGTGACTTCGTAATCCAACATTTCCGTTTCCTGCTGGGGTCTTTTCCGTTGTTGTTGTTGGTGGTGATGGTGGTGGTGTTTTTGTAATCCATTCTAAATAGACAATTTTCAACAACAAAGATATACAGTTGTGAAAACGGAAACGCAAATTTCGCAACAAACATCTACAAATCAGAGAAAGTTTCTGTGTACTATGTGTGTAGAGAGGAAAAAAGGATTCCTGACTGGAAAAGATTTCCATTCTGATCTGAAGTCGCTAACCACAAGTGTCTTGCTTGTTTCGAAGATTAGGTGGGTTATAAACAGGGGGGAGGGGGGGGGGTTGCGCGTCGCCCCCCCCCCCTCTCTCTCTCTCTCTCTCTCTCTCTCTCTCTTCTTCTTCTTCTCTCTTCTTCTTCTTCTTTCTTCTTCCTTTCACCCTTTTTCCCACTGACTTTATGTGCTCCCGTGAGTCTTGTGGAACTTATTAGGCATAGTGTGTATCTTATGTGGATGTGTGTGTGTGTGTGTGTGTGTGTGTGTGTGTGTGTTAATGTGCACGTGGGTCTTGTTCATCACACATATTTCTTGTGTGTTTTTCATGTGGATGCGTGTATTATGTGTGTTCGTGTGTGTGTGTGTGTGTGTGTGTGTGGGGGGGGGGGGGGGGGGGGGGGGGGGGCGCGCGCACGCACATGCTCGTGCATTTATATGAAATTACGTGAAGGGGAGACAAACTTTAAAGAAAAGGACAGTAAGAAAAAACTAAAGGCCGCGTGCATCATATGTCGCATGAGTATATTTGTTCTTGTCCGGGAAAGGATGGTGCATTGCACGGAGAAAAACGGTCACTGAGAGTGACATGGATGCCAGAGTGGCTCCATATGAGAGAGAGAGAGAGAGAGAGAGAGAGAGAGAGAGAGAGAGAGAGAGAGAGAGAGAGAGAGAGAGAGAGATGTTGCGTGTTGAATCGCGCTAAAGACCAGCGTAAACATTGCTATTCCCACACGTGCCCATTTAAACGTGTCGTCGTTCTGGTGGTATCAGTGTAGCGTTAGACAGGTTTCCTCCCCCATCTGAATGTGTTGTCGTTCTGGTGGTATCAGTGTAGCGTTAGACAGGTTTCCTCCCCATCTGAATGTGTTGTCGTTCTGGTGGTCTCAGTGTAGCGTTAGACAGGTTTCCTCCCCCATCTGAATGTGTTGTCGTTCTGGTGGTCTCAGTGTAGCGTTAGACAGGTTTCCTCCCCCATCTGAATGTGTTGCCGTTCTGGTGGTCTCAGTGTAGCGTTAGACAGGTTTCATCCCCATCTGAATGTGTTTGTCGTTCTGGTGGCCTCAGTGTAGCGTTAGACAGGTTTCTCCCCCATCTGAATGTGTTGTCATTCTGGTGGTCTCAGTGTAGCGTTAGACAGGTTTCCTCCCCATCTGAATGTGTTGTCATTCTGGTGGTATCAGTGTAGTGTTAGGAAGGTTTCGTCCTACATCTGAACGGGTTTTTTTTTATCCTTTTTGGGCTTTTTTTGGTTGTTGTTGTTTTCCTTTTTTTATTTCAAGAAAGAACGCGCGTTCTTGTGTGCATTTCAGGCACGATTAGTGTCTGTATGTACCCAACACGTATATTACTTAGATGCTTTTTGTCGACGATTTGAAATTGAACTGCTGCAATAAATTCGTTTGCAACAGAGAAGCATCATTATAAATAAATCGTTTCGCTGTCTTTTAGATTTTTATAAATTATCATCATATGCTGAACAAATAAGTAAGTATTGGGGGTAGACAAGTGCAGGCTAACGATTTCCCTGTCATAAAACAATGATTTGATAAAAATGTAAAAAGAAAAAAAAATGGAGGGATGGAATGGAAGAAGAATGGCTATGAACAGAAGCCGGTAGAATGTAAATATTCAGTCCTTCGCTAGTTTCATCAGGAAATTATCCTTAGTTATTAAAACGATCGGTCCTCAACGTGGCCAGTGTGCAGTGTGATGACTACTGACATGATTTTGTATGTGAAGGGGAGGGGGGAGGGGGCTTCCAACCTCACTTTTTTCCACACATTCCTTTTCTCTTAATGTTTTCCCTTTTTTCCTTTTTTCGTTTTGTTTTCAAATAAGTTGGGCCACCATCCTTCTATTTTTTTCCACTTTCTCACTCTATTTTGTTCCTTCAGCAAACTCTCACATATTATGCACAGTCTGGTCTGCGTTTATCGATGGTCATTCTCATTCTGGTTTAATGTCTTGCTTTTGATACAAAGGCGTCTGGGTTTGTTTAGGCTCTAATGTTTGGTGTGCTGACATTTTCATACTGTTGCGTTTAACGCTTACACCAAAAGCAAATAATAGATTAAAGGAATGAAAACCACCGTACTAGTTAATTACACAGAGTTACACAGAGTGTATTTGCGTGTGTTTGTATGTGCATGTGTCCTAGTGCAAGCGTAAACGTGCGTGTGTGTGTGTGTGTGCGTGTGTGTGTGTGTGTGTGTGTGTGTGTGTGTGTGTGTGTGTGTGTGTGTGTGTGTGATACAGTCAGACAGATAGACACACAGATAGAGATCGAAAGAGACAGAGAAAAGGGCAGGCCGACCGACCAACAAAGAGAGAGAGGGAGGGAGAGAGAGAGAGGGAGAGGGAGAGGTAGAGAGAGTTACATACTTCATATCGTCACAATCAACTTTTTGGAGGGGGGGGGGGGGGGGGGGATTTGTGAATGTTAAGTTAGAGATCTAATGTTAAGTTCTTTCTTAAAGATGTGTTGCAAAGAGAAAACAAAATCTTTTTTTCTTAAAATTGCCTGTACGCATCTTAGCTAAAAGAACAGCAAAGTAAATAAATTCATAGTTTACTCGATTTTGACTAGATTTGTTTTCTCCAAATAAAATATTGGGTACTGACAGCTTAAGTCTTCTGTCTGTCTGTAAATAAAAGAAATTCCTGAATAAAATACCGAACCTACAACCGGACATTCATAGAAAAAAGCCCAATATAATCAAATGTGTCTGGACAATAAGAGCATTTGTTGTTTTCTTTTACTAACATTTACTGACAGGAATGTTTGTTGGATAAATGGAGAACTTTTAATCCTGTTACTTTAGTAATATCCTTTGCTCTTGACCAAGTGGAGGCTGGTCGTCTCATGTCGAATTTTCTAAGCAAACAGTGAGACGCAGATAGTGTTACCATCAAGCAATAATTTCTTAATATCCCTTGTTTTCTTGTTCTATCGACCTGGCTCGCACATCTGTTTTTGTATTCTTTTTTTTTTCTCGCTCACCTTTCTGTATCCATTTGATCCATGCCTTTGGAATAGAACTGATTAAAATGTTAAACAGTAAACAAGTGGGATAGTCTTTGCTCCCATAAGGAAACCTAACACAGAGTAACTTTTATTCAAGACTGGCACAGCCTTTTAAAACTTGAATAAAGTCAGACAAATACAAAGACGAACAATCTAATAGTGGGGGGAAACAAGCGCAGGCCAATAACTAAATTGTCTTCATAGTAATGACTTGGCAAAACTTTGAACTTAAGGGGGGGGGGGGGGGGGGGGGGGGGGGTCGAAGATTGTTCATCTTTGTATTTGTCTGACTTTATTCAAGTTTAAAAGGCTGTGCCAGTCTTGAATAAAAGATCCTTGGGTGGATCCTCAAGCGTAGGCTCAAAGATGCCCCCTACATTTTATACTATTTGCATAATATCTGTAGTTTTTCAGCAACTTTTTTCCTCCCCACACTTTCGTTTGTGGATTGTGCCAGTCTTGAATAAAAGTTACTCTGTATTAGGTTTCCTTATGGGAGCAAAGACTACCCCACTTGTTTACTGTTTATTGTTTACTGTTCCCTGCCTCATTTCATTTCCAATTTCGTTTTGATTAAATCGAGGTTATTTGTATTTGTTTCTGTCTGTCTTTGTGTTTGTCTTTTGATCTCCCTTGCATCCTTGGGTGGATCCTCAAGCGTAGGCTCAAAGATTGCCCCCTACATTTTATACTATTTGCATAATATCTGTAGTTTTTTTTCAGCAACTTTTTTCCTCCCCACACTTTCGTTTGGTTTCCTTTACTACTCTTCGCTGGCTGCTTCGGAGGTACTATTGGATTCTTATTTGCACCCTTGGTGATGAGAACACCACGGTATTATGGACTGTGGTGTGTCTCTATTTAACGCCAGGAGTGCAGATACAGCTAGCCGTGTCTCGCTGATGAGTTCCGACCCAGCGGTCGAAAGGCCTCGGAGCAGGCAATACAAATATATCTGCCTTTGAAAGGGATTGCGATGGTTCCCTTACGCAGCCAGTGAAGAGTTTTCATATTTTCTAAATTTTATGTTCCCAGTTTTTACATCTTCAACCTCCTGCTCACCCCCCTCCACCTCCTTAAGTTCAAAGTTTTGCCAAGTCATTACTATGAAGACAATTTAGTTGTTGGCCTGCGCTTGTTTTCCCCCACTATTAGATTGTTCGTCTTTGTATTTGTCTGACTTTATTCAAGTTTAAAAGGCTGTGCCAGTCTTGAATAAAAGTTACTCTGTGTTAGGTTTCCTTATGGGAGCAAAAGACTACCCCACTTGTTTACTGTTCCCTGCCTCATTTCATTTCCAATTTGATTAAAATGTTGTTTTCCAGTGTCGTATTTGTTCTGTTTTGTGTCCGGTCAGGTCATGCAATTCATCCAGAGTAAATGATCGGTTTTCTCGAGGATGAATGACCCGTTTTACCGTTTCAATTCCTTTCACATGCCAAGTTTGAAAGAACAACGTTTTGTGTATGTAAGGGATTAATGAATTATTGAAGAGCAACTGACCAAGAAAATTGTGACAAATAATCTTTTCCAGCGCAACCGGTGTTTTGCGCTCTAAATTGGTAAGTAGGGCCTCTTTCCAAAAATCATTGTCTGTTCCGGCCAATCCTGTAAGATGTTTTATTTGAAGTTGATACGGAAAATTCTGTTTTGCAAAATTTTTCCAAATGCCAGTTTAGAATAAGACACCAGTTTGATTTCAGTTGCTTCAAATAGTTTTCCTGCCCACTGTATTTTAAAGCATTTTTGT